>RJWT010008952.1:14371-25760 GCA_004365215.1 Cuniculus paca | reverse complement strand
TTCAGAAGGAGATCCCCCATGGATGCTACATTGCCTGTTGTTATCCTCTGAATAGATGATCAGACTACCAGCTTTAGACCTGCAAAATCAGTGAAACACTAAACACTACAAGCATTAAATTGTATTTTACCTCAATATATATCATTGCAACCTGTGTTTCTCTGGATCAGCCGGTTGCTTATGGGGGGGGTAGTGTTGGCTTTTCTTGTTTCCCAGCCCACGGGTCAGAAGGGGCTGGAATCTGGTTCTCCCCTCAGCAGCCTGCATAAGGTGCTGATTCTCAGGGAGAGCTTCCTTCTTGAGGAATTCTTGTTCTCTTCCCCCACAGTCCATGAATGGCGCTGACTCATGGGAAAAGGCTAGGGTCTCTATTTATTTTTATTTTTATTTTTAATTTTGAAATAGGATCTCATAAATTTGTCCAAGAGGGACTCAAACTTGCATTCTTCCTACCTCAGCCTTTCACAAAAATAGGATTACAGGTATACACCATTTCACCTGGCAGTTTTATATATTTTAAGTTCATAATCACAACCAGTTTTAACAGAAAGTCAAACTTGGGTTTCATACTATTGTTAATATTATATCCTTGACAACAGGAAATTGATTAGAGAGAATTTGATATTAAATGCCATTTATTGAGGACTCACTACAGGCCAGGCCTTAGGCTAAGTAACTTCTAGCTCTATCATTATCATCATCATCATCATCATCATCATCATCATCATCACTATTACTATTACTTGTATTATTACTGCAGTGCTGGGCATTGAGCCTGGAGCATTATGCATGCTCTGCAGGTGCTCTGTCACTAAGCTAAGTCTCCAGCCTCTAGCTCCTGACTCCCTTGTTTCCAGGATGGACCCTCAGGAGGGAATGGCAGGGCTTTGCAAGGGCAGTTGCTCCAGCAGGGGATGTGGGTGCTGGTACTGGTTGGGAGGTGACCAGGCACACAGCAGTGAGTTGTGCAGGCTGTGAGAGCAGGCTATGGTTAGGATGGGTGCATCTGCACTGGGCATGGAGCACTGAGCGCCGGCTTCACCCAAGCTGCCTTGGCTCTGATCTATCACTTTAGAAATCGGTTGTTTTCTTATCAGGTAATTAACTTTACGTCCCAACTTCATCTTGTACTTTTATTTGGATCTTTTGCATATCAGATTTTGTTTTATTTTAAGGGGTGGTTTGGGGGCTTTGTTTCAGGTCCTGTGGAAAGGGTTATATTGCAGTGCATCATTTTTTAAAGATCTCTCCATTACTTTGCTAAGATAGTAAAAGTTTAAAGGTGTAGGTGGTGTTTGATGGTGCCTGCGAGATCCATGATTCCAATCATGCCTCAACATATCACCTGTGTGGGCTGTGGGTGGAACAGTGCAGATATCCACATCCATCTGGGATTTCAGTGGTGTTTGGGTGCTGACAGAAGAGAGCTGTCTGGCTGGTGGATGAGGGGCAGCAGATGACCTTCAAAATGTATAGCAACTGTGACAGGTGTGCCTCATCATCAGAGAAAAACAACTTCTAGTTGCTTCTAGTCATTCTTGACAGTAGAATTAAATATTCTTTGGCAGTCTAACTACTTTTTTTAAAAACAGAATTGTATTTTGAGAAAAGATATGCTACACAGCAGCAAACCATCATCCAGAAACCAGCAGAGGGAGAATTGTAGAACTGTATTATACCCTGACATATGTCGTTCATACCCTGACATATATCCTCTTGCTTCTGCTGTGCATTATGGCCACCTGGAATTTACAATTGTCACTTACAAACCAAGTTCCAAAGTTTGATAACCCCAGGCTGCAATCAAAGGACCTCCTGGCAAACGTAATATTAACTCTAGGCTTCTGTATGTAGGAATTTGATCATATGAGTACACAATTCCTCCACACATTCCTTTCATTAATTTTTATTTTTGCACATTTCCTAAGATGTGATTTGATATGCTTTAACAAAATTCCCTAATAGCTGAAATACCATGAATGCAACACTGCAGGAAACAGGAATGGTGAGAAAAATTCTTATATACCAAGGATGGGAGGAGAAGAGATACAAAGTGTATAAGAACAAAGGAGGAAAATTACATGAGCATTCATTAAAAATATAAAGGCTTATTTCTGAAGAATTTCTATTGCTTTCATTAAATGTTCCATTGGTTTTTAATTTCAGCTTATCATCAAACAAGTGAATCTTCCATTTCAGACAGCAGGATGCAGAACTATTCTTGGACATATCCATCCATTCATTTACTCACTGTCATCCATCCACCTACCCATCCATCCATCCTTTTAAACTCAGCAAATGTGCAGTGCATCTTCCCAGAGGCCATACCATGTGAGGCCATGAAGATGTTGTTATGTGCCTTGTGTCAAATTCCTCTAGCTATCTGTTGTCTCAGTTTTTCCTCATAGGTGAAATGGGATAATTATACTAGGAAGGTGCTGTCTTCCCTCTATAGTTACCACTGCTCACTATTTGGAAGAATCACACTGTCCAAGAGAGTGGCCAGAGTGTTTTGTGCTGGACCTGGCACATACTGAGGTCTTAGACTGGTAGAACCTACCTCAGTAGGACCTGGATATCTTTAGGATAGAGAGCAGCCATTGAGTGAATTGGTGATGGGTTCAAAATTCCACTTTTCACTGTGTGACCTCCAGTAAGTTTTCTCTGTTTTTTAGTATCTCTGTGAAAAATAGATAAAGTAATATTTACAGAGAATCTTGTGGGAATTAGACTGTAAAGAGCAAAGGCTTAGTGCAGCGGCTGGCAGATTTAGGGACTCAAATCCTGGACCACTTGGGAGCAGTGTGGAATGTGGCTGGCCCTCCATATCTATGGGTTCTGTATCTGAAGATCAACCAGTCTCAGATGGAAAACATTAAACAGAAATTTGCGTTTGAACTGAACACGTACTCTACATACTTTTTTCTCGTCATTATTCCTTAAACAATATACTACAATTATTTACATAGTATTTACATTGTCTTAGATATAAGTCATCTAGAGAGGATTTAAAGTGTACAGGAGGATGTTTATAAGCTACATGCAAATGTTACTCTGCTTCATATAAGGAACTTGAGCATCTGCAGATTTTGGGATCTGTGGAGGCTGTGAAACCAATGCTGTATGGATACGGAGGAACTACTGAGTTCTTTTTGCTTCCAGTCAAGATTCCCCTCCCATTCTACTAATGAGCTTAAAAAGTTACACCGTGGCATGCTTTCTGTTAGACGTTGAAACATGCTGAGAAAAATAATGAAATGACTTAGGGAGGGAAGGATTGTGAGCAGTTATTAGTTATGAATGCTAATTGAATAGGTACAGCTGTTTGCAGACACCAGCGAATTAGGGACAAGAGAAGGGAATTCTGCTGGTATGAGTATCTAAAGGGTGCAGTATTAGGGAAACCTGATCCAGAGGAGCTAGGGGGGCCCTACAGGTAGGCACAGGTAGGCACTGAGGCCCAAATGGAGAGCAGATTGAGAAGGGGCGGTCTCTCCATGGGGCATTATCTGGTGCATGAAGATTGAGGCGAAGCCTCATGACACACAATAGCCCATACCATAGTTCTCCATATCAGTGGTCATTTCTTAGAAACTTTAGGCAGCTCTTTTTTTAGGATGATTGTTACTAATTGAGTTGAGCCTAATCTTTATTGATTGAAATCAAATGAACAAAAAATACCTTGAAAAGAATTAGTGTAATTAGCACCCCTTAACTATCAAGGTAATGGAAGAACCAGCATTGTATTCTGTGGAGTGCACTGTATTGTTAGTGGCTGTGCCCAAAGAGTCCCATGGTCAATTCAGTTTGGACTTGCTACATATATTGTTTTCTTCTTCTGTAAGATCTATATGTAGTACTGCATTAAAGTTGCTGAGAAATTCTATAGTCAATACAGCTACTTAACTGCATTTAAGCCAGTGTTTCCCAGATTTATTTGATCATAGGGCATTTACTAGGTCCCTCAGAAGCTGAGAATCATGGGTCACTGGTCGAGGTCAGTATCATGGTGACATATGGTGGGCTGCACTGTTGAGTATCTGTAGCCTACAGTAGGTACTGAGTCATTGGGTTTGCCTTGTGCTCAGAAATATGGACCTACTCATTCAATCAGTCAGTTTGGATTAAAAGTCTATCCTATGTCAATCACTTTTTAGGCACTGGAAATAGGGAAGTGAATAAAGCAGATACAATGGGTGCTGTTGTGGAGCTTCTGGTCCATTGTGAAAGCAGACAGCAAACATGCAGATGCCTCATGTGCAAGTGGTGAGAAGAAAGATAAAGCTTCAGCCTGCAGTGTGCTCTTTTCTGGTGGGGGTTGGAAGAAACTTCTGGATCAAGGTGAAACTGAGAAGAAGGAAGTGAGCTCCCAGGATGTCTAAAGAGCAGTCTAGGTAGAAAGGGCAGGCATTGCAGAGCCCCTGACTGGAGTCTGCTGACCTGTTCCATGAGTAGCCTGGAGCAACTGATCAGACCTAAAGGAAGGAGGGGAGAGTTCAGAGATGGAGTTGGAGCAAGATTAATAGACCAAAAGATGGGTAGAACCTCAAGTCCATGGCAAGACCTGGACCTGGATCCTGAAAGCAATATGGAACTCCAGGAGGGTCTTAAACAGAAGAATATCAGGCTAAGTCTTTGCTTTAATAGATCCTGTGGCAGGCGTGCACAGGACGAACTACAGAGGGTAAAGCAAGAGATAACTAGGAGGCTTCTGCCCTAGCCAGTGAGAGACAAACCACAAGCAAGGACTGGGTCCAGCTGGTGGTAGTAAAGATGGTAACAAGGAGTTGAATTTTGTAGACAATTTAAAGGCAGAGCTACTAGAGTTTGCCAAGACAGTAGGTGAGAAATCGAGTTGGGATCATGGATGCTTCTGTGCATAAGAGTTTGATGAACAAATATGATGTGAACCAGCAGAGTCTTATGGGTCTCTCAGGCTCTACTACTAGCAAAATGTGTGACCTGGAGCAGAGGATGTACCTTCCCCACTGTTCTTCTTCTTCTAGGCAATGAAAGTCAACATAATGAATCCATAAAATAAGTGGACTCAACACGAGCCAATTAAGTGTATGAGTGAATCCATATCATGTCATCAGGGAAGTGCCAATCAAAATGACAATGATATACCGTTACCTAGCTAATAGGACACTAAATGCTGGTGAGGATGTGGAGTAACAGAAACTCTTATTCATGCCCAGTGGGAACACAAAATGGTACAGTCACTTTGGAAGACAGTTTGCCAGTTTCTTGCAAGGGTAAACATACTCTTTCCATATGCTCCAGCAATTGCCCTCCCCTTGATATTTACCCAAAAAGTTGACAATTAAGGTCCACACATCTTATGGTTAATACATTGTGTCAACTTGAGAAGTTTAGTAGTTTAACTGAGAGACTCAGCAATGAGTCAAGGTTCTTTGTAAATATCCTCATCCTGTGTGATGGAGAGCAAGAGCATTTTGTGTTACACCCACACTGAAAGTGGGGGGGTGGTGGTCTGTGTACAGTTTGAGGGTAGAGAGGAGGCTTGTTCTCTTTTGCTCTGGTTGCTGCCTTGAAGTGTTGCCCCAGTGCCATGCCACTCTGCTTTGAAGCCAGCTGATTATGGACTGAAACCACCAAGAACTGTAAGCCAAATAAACCTTTCCTTTCTTCACTTTGGGTGTCAGGTGTTTGTCTCAGCCACGAAAAAAAGTAACTAAGACAACACAGAAGGCTGTGCATGGATGTTTATGAAGTTTTATTTATTAGTGCTGATACTTGCAACCAGGAAGAATGTTCCTGAAAGGTTTCTGTCCTAATATAAATTACTGGACATAACGGCAGTGGTATAGCCGAACCACTAGCCCCTCCCTCCCCAATTACAGCTTCCTCCTTTGTGCGCCGGAATGCCAAAATTCCCACCAGTCAGTTACACGTCATCAGTGCTTGCCCCCAGTGCCATTCCCTTCTGGTCAGAAATCATATAACTCCCACCCCCTCTGTACCTGGCAGAGGAAGTAGTTCAGCCACGCTGGGTGAACATTCCTTCCCGCGTCCTCACTCCCAATAAATCCCTACCTTAGCTATCTCCTGCCTCTCTACTGCGCCGCTCCTGCTTCTCTGCACTGCTTTTAAAATGTCCTATCAGTTCCTTAGTCAGAGAATGGATAAAGAAACTGTTACATGCAGGCAATGGAATATTATTCAGCCCTGGAAAGAAAATCTCAAAGCATGGAAAAATATGGAGGAAAATTCACATATTAGGAAGTGAAAGTAGCCAATCTGAAAAGGTTTTATGCTCTAAGATTCCAACTATGGTATTCTGGAAAAGGCAAAACTAAGCAGATAGAAAAAAGGTTTATAGTTCTCAGGGTTTAAAAGGGAGGGAGGGATGAACAGACAGAACACGTTACTATTAAGGTAGATACATCTCATTCTACATTTGTCAAACTCACAGAATGTACCACACGTAGAGTAAACCTGATGTAGACTATACACGCTGGGTCAATACTTGTTCATGGGTATAACAAATGTCTCACCCTAGTAAGGGAGGATGTCCATGCACTGGAGCAGGAAATACATGAGAAATCTCTGTATTCTCTGCACAGTTTTGCTGTGATCCTAAAACTGTTTCAAAAAACAAGGTCTAAACCCTCCCTCCCCCTGTCAAAGTACCATGATTTTAAAAATCATTTTTAGGACTAAATCTGCCTCTGTACACATGTTAAGGTTGACCTAAAAATTTCTCAGTACATAATGAATTGTAACCTAACTTAATGTATAAGCAGGTACCAGCATCTTGGCCAATCACAAGTGTCCAACTGTTCAAATCATGTTCAAATGAGATGGGCCAGAGCTGCAACCAAATAGGCTATTTCCACATCTCGTTAGTTTTTTTTTTTTTTTTTTTTTTTTTTTTTTTTTTTTTTTTTGGTGCTTCCTTTTCTTTGACTATAAATACAACCTGCCCACGTGGTGACGTGGGCCATTCCGAACCATTTTTGGTCTGGGATGCTCCCTGAATCTAGAAATACAAGCAAAACCAATGAAACGCAGCAAAACTAGATTTGTTGTAATTTGCTCCTTTTACAGGAGCATATTTAGAAATGGAAAAAATTGCTACTTAAATAATTAACTGCAATTAGTGCTGGTCAAATACATATAATTAAGGCATGGCTCTGGGAAAAGGGGGTGTTTGCTCTTTTAAGGTTCCTTTACTCTGCTTCTTGAACGCGAGACCGAGGACGCACGGCAGTTGAGAGAACGTGGTGCGAAACGCATTGCAAACACCCCGTGAAACCTGTTGGTCGCTGGGCACACTGGCAGCACCAGGTGTGCACAATTAATGTTTTGTTCCAGTTCCTAAATGCAGTACGAATTCAGCTCTTTGGAAAACCCTTTCTCACTCACGTTTCTGCTGTTGTCACCAGGTGCCCTCTGTCTGAAGTAGTTAACGCCCCCCACCCCCAGCAGCAGATCATCCTCCTTGCAAAACAATACCAAGCTGTTAGGAAACTATGGAGACAGGAGGGGATGAACTGAAGGGTCTTTGAGAGGCAGAGACTCCTGCCTGGCATTCTGGTCGGTGGTCAGTCCTTCCCTTCAGGAGAGACCACGCAGGCTTTGTAGGAGGACCCAGAGGAGATGCGGAGCGCGCGGCCGCCTTCTCACGGTGCAGACACCCACCCCAGTGCTTCCCTTTATGCTGCAAGAATATGTGTGCACTGCCAGCAATTTCATCTGGACAATGTGGTTTTACAAGTTGGGCAAGCTTTTCAGAGCTGAACTTTACCTAAGTAAATTAAGCCATCTGCCCAGTCCAAAGTTTTTCCTTTGTTCCGCCGTGAAGTGGCTTCTTACGCAAATGACTGTGTTCAGCCCTTTCTGAAGAAACAAAAATCTTGCTTTCTTTTTCCGGTTTTGTCATCAAGGAAAATAACCACTTTAAAATGGAATGGTAAAGAAATGTCTGCAGAGTTTAAGTTGAGCAGAGTGTGAATTATTACATTAAAGAACAATGGTAGGATATTTGGGATTTCTGTTTGTTTAATTTTTAAATGTGATACAACTTGAAGTATGAAGAAAGTCCTTTTCTTTTTCTGCATGTTGAGGATTGAACCCAGGATGTTAAGCATGCTATGTAGCCCCTCACGCTGAGCTGTATCTCCAACCCAAACCTTTGTAAAAAATATAGACTATTATAGAATAGTCATGGTATACATAATTTATCAGTCCATAACTTTATAAGCCAATATAGGTATAATCAAACATGTAATAATCTTCTATACGTTGCACAGCAAATTTAAAATTCCTCTTCTCTGAATAATATACTTTATAATTTCTTTTTTTTTTTTTTTTGTGGCACCGGGGATTGAACATACTTTATAATTTCTAAAGGCAGTTGATAAAATGACTTAGAGATTGACCTAGTCATCTCCACAGAACGCAGGTGTCACTGCACACTTAATCAGGCTGTAAACCTAATAGAGGATGCAGTGGCAAAGGTTGGTCAAATGAAAAGTAAGACAGTTTTCATTTTCAAATTAAAATTAACTTCTGCTAAATTTTGATTGGAAATTGACCTAAGCTTAAAGAACAACCAAGGGAAGGCAAACTTCAGATTTGTCACTGGAACTTAATTCCTTTTAGAAGTTATCTGATGCTGATGACATGGGATAGTATGAGCAAATGTGAACTGATAATATTGGTTCATGATTATGCTTTAACTGGCAAAATTATGAAAACATTGCTTTTGAACATTTCTAAATTCAGTTAGTTGAATAATATTTTAGGTGCCTAACTGACAAAGGACAGTTTGGTAACGTTCAAAATTACTTAAATTTTGTCAGCTTCCTAAAAACACTCAAAGAGAAAACTACTAAGGAAAGTATTTTTCATTTGAGTCTTTCAAATCCACCTAGAAGACTTTTTTTTTTTCACCATTCCCCTATTCTCCCTTATATCATGTACAGGTACAAATTCTCTATGATGAATGTGATCATCACGTATATCTAAAATGCACCAATAAAATCTGATTTAAAAAATAGAGTTTGGGCCAGGAATTCAGCTCAGTGGCCCAAGTGCCTGCCTGGCATGTGTGAGGTTGTGAGTTCAATCCCTGGTATCCCCTTCCCTGCAAAAGCACAATAAAAATGAAATTTGTTGGTTTTATGTAATGCACTTGATAATTGGGCAGAACCCATTCCTGGTTTATTAATACAATTTATGAGTTTTTATATGTTATACTTTTAATCTTTATTGATTTCCTTTCCTTTCTTTTTTATCTGTTTTTTTCTTTTCTGTTGCACTGCTGGGGATTAAACCTAGGGCCTTGTTTGTACTAAGCAATTGACAATTGATTTCATTCTGAAATGTCAAAGAATTTACTATTGAATGTTGATTCTTGAGCATTTTTCCTTCAGTCCAACTGCCTTTTGGTGAAATTTAAATCTATTTTATCTTGTTCTGTGCTCTAAAAATATCTGGACAGATAAAGAGTGGGCTTGGGGCTGGGGATTGTAGCTCAGTAGTAAAGCACTTGACAGGCATGCACCAGGCTCTGGGTTGTATACCCAGCACTGCAGAGAAAGTGTAGGCTTTATGGACCAGAATTACAGAGAAATTCCTAAAAATTACCCACTCATCTTTCTTCCTTCAGTCTAAATTTTATAAACTATTTAGCACAAACTGCATTATCTGACTCTGTAATACAACTTTCACTTTATTTGCTTCATTAGTTTCAAGCAGAAGCAAATGTCTTGCATACAAATTCAGCATATTTTCTACTTTGTGAGGCTCTCACATAGCATACACAGAAGCAAGGTGTACTAGTCAGTTGTTTGTAGCCAAAATAAAATACCCAAGGCAAGCTACATATGAAAAAAAGTGGTTCATTTAGCTCATAGATTTGTAGTTCAAAGATATGGCACTTGCATCATCTCAGGCTGTGTCATAGCTGACTCTGACTGTGTCCTACTGTGGTGGATGGCAATAGCAGATGTGTGTATAGGAGCGAGTGGGGGAAGAGATTAACACATCTCCACCCAGGAAGCAAAGGAAACTGGGTGGGGCCAGACAGGCTTTTATAACAATCCTTTGGTGAGAAAAAACCAGAGAAATATCTGGATCTCTTTTGAGGGTAGACCCCAATTTACCTAAGGATCTCCCACCAGGTCCTCCGTTCCAAAGGTCTGCACTGTCTCCCAACACTGCCACCCTGGGAACCAAGCCTCCAATACATGGATTCTTAGGGGACAAACCACATCCAAATCATAGCACAAGGATAGAGTTTGGGAGTTTGCAGTGTGGTGACCAGGGCCAGGATGGGTGCTATGTCCTGAAAGAAGAGCCTAGAAGGGTAAGCTGGACCCAGATGATGGAACAGATTTATCAAAAGATTAAAAGGTGTAGATCTTATTTCCCAGTTGAGTGACATGTCAGTATCGTCATTAGATCCAGAAGAAGTAGGTTGGCAGGTCCATTATGAGGTTCTGGCAGAGTTTTGGTGAGAGAATATGAGGCTTAAATCAAAGGAGTTGAGAGGGGGGAAGCATAACTTGAGGGAAATTCATTTCATGGATTAAGTTTGTGGAATTTTATGGCAAATACAATATTGAGTAAAAAAGGAAAAAGAGGAGTTAAAACTTCTGGGAGATTTATTGTGGCTACATGATGATGGAATCAACCATAGTAGTAAATGGGAGAACTGAGATAAGAGTGGCATATTAATGAGAAAAATTGCCAAAAACTGAAATACACTACTGGACCAAATAGAAGAGTTTTAAATACTACAATGTAACACTGTCCAAACTGCAGGCAGCACTAGACCACTTCCAACATCGTATTTCACTTCATATAGATTAATACATTTAGACACCTCATAGCACTATCTATCTCATTGTTAGAAATTTAGCTCAGGTCTTGTGAGACTAGTAACCCTAAGTAGCAGCTTTTGTTGAAGAAATGCATATAATGCTTTCCTTGTTGCTGTTGGATAGAATTTATTGACTGGTATTTATGCAACTTTTAAATTTCTTTTTTCCTTTTTTCTTTTGGTGCTGGAGATTGACCCTGAGGCATGCTGTGTGCTGAGCATGTGCTCTACAGCTGAGCCCCAGCCATTACATACCATTTAAATCTTGCTACCAGTGCTGTTCTCAAAGTGTTTCTGAATTCAACAACAGGGAGCATTCAGGTAAGGAAACCAAATAGTCTGTGTTTCATCCTGAGATAATCAATCATAAGGCAACATTCACTCATTCATGTGATCGATCATTCGTTCCACAGGATGAGCATACTTTATGTGTTTTAAATTTGGAGAGAGCATAAAATAGGTTGTTATTATTATTATTATTTGGCTAAGTGGGCTAGTGACAATTTTACCAAGTTCATCTGATTTAAAAAAAAATCC
>RJWT010008952.1:0-14271 GCA_004365215.1 Cuniculus paca | reverse complement strand
CTTGCTGCAATCCTCCTGACTCAGCCTCCCAAGTGCTGAATGTTGGGATTACAGACACGTGCCATCATGCCCACTCCTCTACAATTCTTGAACTCTGGGGGGGAAAAAAGACACGATGAAGGCTCTTTTTGACTACAGTTGTACCTTGGTATCTGTTTGCTTTGAAACTTGGGAAATTTGGTACTCAGTGTATTCTGATGTGAAAATTATGTTCTGATACACATTGTTTGGTACTGGACACATAAGCTAGAATTTGTCAGTGAAGAGTGCCTCGTGACTTGCCACCCTATCAATCCAAAACAGTTTGTTTGGTGCTCATTGTCTTTGGTGCTTGCTGTAACTCCTGGAACCAATTAATGACAAGTACCAGGGTATGAGACTTAAATCCTACTGTATGAGATTTAAGTTGATTTTCTTGCTTACGATGGAATTCTCATTCTTAACCACGTGACTGAAAGGAAAACTCTGTGCATGTAAACCAATGCAAAGTTGCTCATGCAAATCTTTGAAACTGCTAGAGTATTGCTCTGGCTGATTTGACTGCTAGTTTGCCACCCCACGACCAACTTTTCTAGTTTACTAATGCCCTGGATTCCAAGTAAACTTCCAAAGTGAGGCACAATGCAAAGTATTGTTGCTTGATTCTAATGTAACACTTAAGTTATCCTCTTAAAAGTTCTAATGTGATAGATATTTCAAAGGATATTTCAAGCATCCCGTGGAATTTCAAGGCATATTTCAGAATTTATAATATTCTATGAACTTATTTGAATCTTGCCAAGCAGTTCTATAAAGATTGAACTTTCAAGTTTCACAGATTCAGTTACTTTTCTATTCTTTTCTGATTGTTACTTGAAGAAAATTGAGGCTTTTTTTTTTTTTTTTTGTATCAGGAATTGAGCTCACGACCTTGTGCTTGCCAGGCAGGTGCTGTGTTGCTGAGCTATATCCTCGGCCACTATTGGGCATTTTTGAGAAAAGCCTAACCCAGATGTTCTGAAAGAGAGTTCATTTTTTTGTTATTATTTTCTTTATTTCTATAGCAATGGGGATCTGGGCATTTGTTTTTCAAATATATTTGGTTACAGGTATTAATGCTACCCACACTTAGTACCGAAATGATGCTAGAGCTAACTATGAGCACTTGTCCTAAATATTATAATAACTTGGTATTGTTTTCCAGACTTTATAAATAGGATGATATTGAAATTATGATGGAATAGAGGGGAATAATGTCATTGTACTTTTGGCAAACAAATCTTGCTTCTAAATGAAAATGCTGCATGGAATGCTTGAATTGGTGATATATTTTTTCTTTTACCATTTTCTCAGGAATTACATATTTTACATTGATGACTATCTAGAATAGTATGGAGTCCAAGATGATCCTAGGTTTGGTTTAGGATTTTATATACTTTCTGTTTGATTGCTTATTATGGTTGTTATATTTAAGTCAGAGTTTTTAAGAACTATTTTAGAAAGACAAATCTGATATAATTTTGGTAATTGTTCTGGAAAAGCAGTCTTAGATTCTTTTTAAATTTAAATCATCAGTAAATGTCACCAGAGATGTCAATAAATATTTGCCATTTAGTTCCATCATTAACATTTAAAAATAAGACTGAGTTTAAAAATAACCATTTTGTGCTTTAAAACAAAAGCAAAGGGAAGATTGATTTTTATCTTCTCGCCTTATGAAACTCCTTACACAAGGAGTTTGACTGATTTGGATCATGGCTAAAAATCTGTACTTAGTTAAACTTACTGTCAGGCATTAGTCTAAAGTTTTGACACAACAAAAATTATTTTAAACTTTTTTTTCTTTCTGAGTTATTTACTTAACTACATAATAACAATAATCATCCTTTTTGAAGACAATAGAGAATAGGATTTCTAAACTGATTCAGGAACAACATGGTTAAAACTAATCTGAGGATATTGAACTTAGAGACATTGTAATTCTTGAGTACGGAGGACTTGTTTTGATTTTTTAAAAAATCCATGAATACTGACTTCTAAAACAACAATTTCTCAGTCAGGCACACATCTGTAATCCCAGCACTGGGGAGGCTGAGGCAGGAGCATCGTTGTAAGTTTGAGACCAGCCTGGGCTGCAAAGGGAGCCTAAGGCCAGCCTGAACTGCATAGCGAGACCATGTCTCAAAAAGACACACACACACACACACACACACACACACACACACACACAGATTTCTCTTGCTTAGTTCATTTGGCCCAGCCTATTTAAAATCATGTAAATACCTGTGTGGAATTTGCTTTTTGAATAGTAGCTAAATAACTGAAGGTAATGCAGAATAACGCACTATAGAAGAGTGCTTTATAAAATAATTTTAGTTTTTTGGAAGTTTTGTTTGTTTTTCCTCTGGTGGACTTATAGCAACCCCTGCAGAAACCAGAGTTTATTTTTTACTTTTCCTCTCTTGGGCTTTTGTTTGTTGTTTATAACACTAAGCCATGATACCCATTGATAAGTTAGCCGAAACTTATGATAAAGGTTTAAGGAGCAATTAAAATAATCTTACCCTCTCTCTAAGATGATAGATTTTAGTGTTTACAATAAGTAAGAAAGTCATTAAAAAGATGTTTTATATTTATGAAAGGATCTTAATTTTCCACCAGGCTCACACAGAGAAGAACTAAATGCAAACCACCTGCTTATAATAAATAAATCTGTGTCCATTAGCATGAAAGTTTTGAATATGAACAAACAAGGAAAAAGGAGAAGTTGCTATAGGGACTAAAGTTGGAGTCACGTGGCTTCAAAGTTTGTGGAAAGTTTTTTTTTCTTTTTTTATGTTCTGTCTATGTGTCAAGGTTTTAGATGAGAGTTCTTCAAAGTTGTCAGACTCCGTTTCCCTTCAGCTGGTTTGGAGCAGGTTTAACAACTGCTTTCGTAAGTAAGATTTATGAACCATTTTAAGGAATTATATGCTTGGTTTTCAATTCAAAATTCAAATGAAAGAATTGCTCTGGATTTATTACTAAGAATTCTCTTTCTGACTTTCATTTTTTTTCTGATAGTAAATAATTAGGAAATTTGAGAGGTTTTCTACCGGTGTGAAATTTTTTTTTTTTTTTTTTTTTTTTAGTGTAAGATTGGTTGCACTTGGTTTGGATACTTTTATCTCTCGTTATTTTTAACTAGTCTGTGCTTACTTTAAATGGCAATTTAGCATATGTTACCCTGTCCAAAGCCTCACTATTGTTTACTAAAATTGTTATTTAGTAAATTGTTTATTATTACTAAAGCTAGATGAAAATTGCTATAGTCTCTATAGAGCAAACATTCAGGACTGAAATCTGGGTCACCTTGAAGATGAGGTGGGAAAGTGTACCTATAGGTTTTTGCTACTCTTAATTTCTGAAAAATGCAGGTATTTTCCAACCTGCAGTGAGCATGCACTGGTGGAATTGCTCTGTGTTACTCACCGGC
Source organism: Cuniculus paca (assembly GCA_004365215.1). Lineage (NCBI taxonomy): Eukaryota > Metazoa > Chordata > Mammalia > Rodentia > Cuniculidae > Cuniculus > Cuniculus paca. The sequence continues at coordinate 10,817 of RJWT010008952.1, read as the reverse complement.
ATATGGCTCTAGATTTCCGGAAAGTCCAGGACACGGCTTGGCACCTGTCACAGGAGCTGCCCCTTCACCTGCTTCCTGCTGGTGCTGGTGCAAGAAAGGCAGTGTCCACGGTGAGACTTGTGTCACCAGCTCCTTATGGGGCTGGGCTTTGGCTGTTCACTTACACTGAACCTCATGGGACAAAGTGTGTTTTCCACTTTAGTTCTCCTTCTCCAATATCCTAAAATGATGTAATATTCATGAATAGTAGGCTTGCTAACTGAGGGAAGTTAAATGTCTGTTTGTAGGAAAATTTTTGGCATTATAAAAAATCTCTTAAGCTGTGATGTCTTTTTATTAATTTCTTGATTCTGATGATATAATATCTATCCAATAATCCATGTGGTGTTTGTGAAAAAAAATAGTTCTATTCATTATACAGAAGTATTACGCAGAAGGTAGGAAGCGACTACTCTTTTTCCTTAAAACAATAATCTACAAAGCTAGTTTCAAAAGCCCTGATGGTGATCACAAATATTCATTATTAGTAAACTTTAAATCTGCTTGTGCTTCATTTGTTATGGAGATATTGGATTAATGTGTTTGTGAATACAGGTGCTTAAATAAATTTATATTTAGTTGGATTCCAGAGACTTAGCAAAAAGTGACATTCTATTAATAGTTTACATCTTTCTTGATTGGGTAGGAGTTCTTCATTATTCTTTACTCATTTCCTCTCTTTCTCTTCCTTCCTTAAAATAAGCTTTCTATTTGATTCATTTTAGTTACTTAAAAAGACTGCCTGAAATTATTTTTTTTTTTGGCTCTAAAAATACAAAGATAGGTAACTAGTGGAACAGAGGGCTGCTGATGATAAATAGTAGATCATACCTCAGAGTGGTGATGCATGCCTGTAATCCCAGTATTCTAGGAGGCTGAGGCAGGAGGATTACCAGTATGCGCCCAGCCTGGAGAACATAGTGACTCTTAGTGAAACACTATTTCAAAAAAAGGTTGGAGGATACAGCTTACTGGAAAAGCCTTGGGTACTGCAAAAAGGAAAAAGAAAAAGTTAATGGTCATTAATTGTGTGTGTGTGTGTGTGTGTGTCTGGAGATTGAATACAGGACCTTTGCACTGAGCAACATCCCCAGTCCCTCCTTTAATTTTTTTTTTAAATTTTGAGAAAAAGCCTTGTTAAGTTGCCCAGATGGAACTGGAGCTTGAATCTTTCTGCCTCAGCCTACCAAACTGCTGGAATTTTATTAATTACATTAATGACAAAGCTATCATAGATGTTAATTTGAGTTACAATAGCTAAAAAAATTATATGAAGCATCTCAATTAGGGGCATAACATACTCTAGAACAAAAAATGTAGGAAAAAAATAGAGGAAAGGGAAAAAAAAGACAAAGGAGTTTTATGATTCCAGGATGTATGTATGGGTCGCTTGTAGAAGTGTACTACCACTATTATCTAGAATATATAAAGAACTAAAAAAAAAAAAATCAGACCCCCCTAAATTTAAAGATGCAATCCAAAAATGGGCATCTGAAATGAATAGACAGCTCTCAGAGGAAGAGTAGAAACAGCAAATATATGAAAAAATGTTCAACATTATTGGTCATTCAAAAGATGCAAATTAAAACAATCCTGGGATTCAGTCTCATTCCAGAAAGAAAGGCTATTATTAAGAAATCAACCAACAGTAAATACTGCCAGGACTGTGGGGAGAAAGGAACCCTTCTCTACTGTTGGTGAGAATATAGACTGGTGCAATCATTGTGGAAATCAGTGTGGAGATTCCTCGAAAAACTAAAACTAGACATTTCATTTAACCCAGCTATTGCCCTTTGTAGTATCCTCCCAAAAGGATTAAAAGCATCATGACATGGTGATATATACACACGCATGCTTATAGCAGCACAATTTGTAAATAGCTAAATCTTGGAAACAGCCCAAATGCCCATCAACTGATGAATGGATAAAGACATGGGTTTTTTTATACAATGAAGTATTACTCTGCCATAAAGAAGGATAAACTTGAGCTATTTCTAGCTAAATGGATGAACCTTGAGACTGTATGGTTAAGTGAAATAAAATGGATACACATGTTTAAATACCACATTGTATTTAAACCAAAAGTATAAATAAGGACCAAAATTTATAGTAGATTCTGGGAAATGGGAAGAAACTGTCAAATGGGAATGGGTACAAGGGAAGGGGTAAGGGGAAAGGAAGAAAAGGAAAAGGAAAAAGAATTAGGAGAAGTGTATCATAGGCTTGACTGTAAGCTTCCTGCAGCGAATAGGTAGTTGTAATTTTCATGCTATGCATGTAAAAATAAACCAGACTCTTAAAATAAGTAACAGATTTCTGGCTACTGAAAATAGATGACTGATTCAGGTTTTTCTATTGGGGGCACTGAATGATACTGGACTAAGGTATCAACAACATCCTTATAATAATTATAATATTGAATTTCTTATAAATTTCTGTTATGCCCTTCAGTGCACATTTAAAGTATCACATCAGTTCTAGGAAGAAATCTAATGATATTTTATCTACTATTTGGATAAAAATGGATTTAGAGTCATGGTAGTCTGACTTGATCCAAGAATAAATGCATTTTTCAATGATTGAAGCATTTTTTTTCCCTAGAAGCTGGGAAGAAACACCCACTTGTTATTTGAAAAATATTTGCATGTTTTAACTTTGAACTGACTGGGAGGCGAACCCTCTCTCTGAAGAGTGAGCTACCTGGAACAGGTCTACAGCCAAGCCTGGCTCCTCTCTCTCTGTGCAGCTGGCTCAAGGAAGACGTGCAGAACAGGTTCAGAGGTTTGAGAAAACAATGCTCAGGCCAATACAGAGCTCTGAGGCTTTTATAGCATAGAACTTGACCACAAAGTTTTTCTTTCACTTTTGTCATTGAGTTCCTTAAGCTGTGTTTACCCCACAAACATGCCTATATATTTGGGTATAAACACATGCAATATAGATATCTAAATTCCTACAAAATCTTATGTGCTTCATCATATTTTTACTTTGAAGAGTTTCAAGCATAGGGCAAAGTTGACAAAACTTTACAATAAAAGCCCACTTACTCACAACTGAAATTCTGCTATTAACACGCCATGGTAGCAGTTTCATCACATGTCTATTTCTCTCTCTATCTATCAAAGTCAATTTTAGACATTTTCACAATGGTCTCTCAAATATTTCATATCTTTTGTCATGTTAGTAATTTTTAGTTTAATATTTATAATTTTCAGTATAAACAAGAGTTATAATCATGTATAAAATAATATATTAAATAATGTAAAGATGACGGAATACATTGTAACTTATATTGAATATTATGATGTGATAATATTTTATTATGACATTAAGGAAATAAATTACACATACATTTGCAAAAGTGTACATTAGTTGATTTTTTAAAATATTCACACCGGGGCTGGGGATTTAGCCCAGAAGTTCAAGTGCTCGTCTGGTAAGCGCAAGGTTGTGAGTTAGATCCTGGTACAAAAAAAAAAAAAATTCGCACCTGTTTTCCAAAGAGAACAGTATTCTTACTCTAGAAAGCTCCTTATGCATCTTATGCTATAGTTTGGATCTCAAGTGTCCCCCAAAAGCTGATGTGTTAGAGGCCTGGTCCCCAACTTTGTGCTACCGGAAGGTGACGGGAACTTTCAGAGCTATTGGAAGGTCTTTAGTCTGTTGGGGATGGGCTCTCAAAGACGGTAGTGGAATCCAGCCCTTTCCTCTTCTTCTCTCTTGCTTCCTGGTCATGATGTGAAGGGTTTTGCTCCATCACATACCATGATGTGCTTCTCAGCAAGGTTTGCAGCAATGGAGCCAACTGATCATGCACTGAAAGCTCTGAAACTGTGAGGCAAAATAAACCTTTTTTCTTTGCAAGTTCATTTCTCTCAGGTATTTATTATAGCACTGGAAAGCTAACAAATCTTCCAGTTAATTCTCGTTCCTCACATCCTTAGGCATGAACTCCACCACAGATCAGGCTTTTGGTTCTAGTAATTCATGTAAAGGAATCATATAAATTTTATTCTTTTATGTAGTCTTTTTGTACTCAGTGCTATGTTTTTGAGATTTATCCAAATTGTTGTATGTATCAGAGGTTTTTTTTTAATATTGAGTAATGTTTCATTGTATGAATATACCATCATTTGTTTATTCATTGACATGTAAGCTGTTTCCAAGATTTTGAGTGTTATGAATAACACTACTTTTAACATTTTTCTTTTTTCTTTTGGATAGATATCTAGGGATTTAGTTGTTGGATCATAAAGGAGGTGTATGCTTTCTTTTGCCAGTAAAGTAGTTGTATTATTTAACCTTCCCATCCTCAATGTATAAGAGTTCCGGTTGCTTCTTATTTTCAAAACATTTAGTGTTAGTATTTTTAATTTTTAGCTATTCCAGTGGGCATATAATGTTATCTTATCTGGTTTAAATTTGCATTTCCTTGATGATGACTACTTCTTAATGTACGTATTGATTGCTTTCATGTATTTTCTGAAGTATTTGTTTAAAATTTAATTTAAAAATCTAGATATTCATTTTTTTCTTTACTAGTAGGAATTTTTACATGTCCTGGATTCAAGTCCTTTGTCAGATAAAGTTTTTTGAATATTTTCTTCCTGTTAATCTCATTCACTTTCTTAATGTGTCTTTTCATAAGTATAAGATTTTGGTAAAGTCTAAATTATTCATTTTTCTTCCATGATTGTTAGTTTCTAGAACCTGAGAAAACTGCATGTGCTCAAAAATAGAAACTGTTCTATATTTTCTTTTTTAGATTTCATCATTAAGTGTGATAGTAAGTAGCTGTAAGCTTTATAAGAATACCTTTATGAGACTGAGAATGTTTCTTTCTAGTCTTGGTTTCCTGTACATTTTTTTTTAAAGTAAAAATTGGATTTTTTGAATCAAATTTTTTTCTGTGTCTATTAAAATAATTATATAGCATTCAATATTACTCTGTTAATGTAAAGGATTGTGTATTTTCATAGAAATGTCTTTTTTTTCCTATTTTTTCTGTCACTTTTTAGTAGGTTTCATTGATTTATGCTCATATCATCATTTTTTCTTTTTCCCTATTTCTACTGGGTTTATTCTTTTTTTTCTAATTCATAAAATTGAGACTTAGTAAATATTTTTACAATGTTCTTTTTAATATAGGCATTTAAAGCTAACATTGTTTCATAAACACTTGAGTGGCATCTCAAAAGTTCTGATAGGTTAGATTTTTATTCTGAATTATCCAGAAATATTTTCTAATTTTGTGACTTCTTTGACTTATGGATTATTTAAATGTCTGGTGCTTATCAAATATATAAGAATTTTATAATTATCTACATGACTTCCAGTTATATCCTATCGTGGTTAGAGGACATATTTTTTGTGACTTCAACCTTCTAACTCTATTTAGACATTTTGTGGCCATGCTGATGGTCCATTTGTTTTCAGTACTGGGAATTGAACCCAGAACCCTATGGGTGTTAGGAAAGTGGACCAGCCTGTGGTCCACTTTTTGAATGAACTATGTGTACTTGAAAAGAATGCATATTTTGAAATTGTGCTATAAACATCAAACAGGGAAAAATAACGGGTAATTCTGGGATCACCCATTTACTTGTATTTTGTCTAGTCCTATCATTTGGTAGGAGATGAATGTTATAATCTTTAATCAGTGGTGTGGAATTGTCTGTTTCTCCTTTTACTTTTGTCAAATTTGCTTCATGTATTTTAACCTGGGTTCTCTGTAATACACATTTGTGATTGCTATGTTTTCTTAATGAATTGGGCCTTTTATCATCATGAACTCTCTCTCTTTATCTCTGTACTACTTTTTGTCTTGATGTACATTATAGCCGATGTTCATATGGGCACTCTAGCTTTCATATGCTTGCTCTTTTATAGTATATCTTTTTCTATTTGTGTTAGTCAGAGTCCCTAGAGAAACAGAAGCAATAGGAGGTAGGTAGGTAGACAGGAGATTTTAATATGGAAATTTGTTCACAAGATTATGGAGGCCAAGAAATACCTTGCTATACTGTCTATACTGTCTATAACAGTTGTAGTGAACCTATGGCATAGCGGGCTGTTTGCTATCATTGAAAGCTCTAAAAGGTTTGCCATCACTGGTCTGTAAGCTGGAGACCCAGGAAAACTGGTGATGCATTCAGGCCAAGTCTGAAGACATGAAAACAGGAGTTAGAGTGTAAGCCCCTGGCCTGAGGACCTGGAGCTCTCATTTTCAAGTGCAGAAGATGCAGATCCTATTCAGAAGACAGCAAGTCTATCTTTTCTGAATCTTTTGTTCCCTTCTGGACCCCACAGATTGGATGACACCTGCCTATCCTGGTGAGGTGGTATGGTTTTACTCAGTTTACCGATTTAAATGCTACTCTCTTTCAGAGGCACAGGATTCCCAGAAGTCCCTTTACACAGTAAGCTTAGGCATTATTTCTTCAAATATTATTCTGTGCCTTCTTTCTGTGGTCTGAAAATATGAAATGGATAATGTGCAATAATAGAATATTAGACATTTGAATATTATCTTTATGGTCTTTTAGGCTCTAATTTTTTAAAAAAAATTCTAGTTTGGATAATTTCTGTTGCTCTGTTTTCAAGTTAACTTTTGCCCATCATTTTCATTCCACTGTTAGACTCATTCGGTGACCTTTTCATAAATTTCAGAACTGAAGTTGGTTCTTGAGTTTCTCTTCTATTTTCATGTGTTTGTTTTGTCTCTCCATGGAGCTTCCCTGTCTTCCCATCATGCTAGAGGCAGATAAACTCTTGAGAATCATCATTGTGGGCATTGCAGCTTCATTACTGTTTAGTGGTGCTGCACATTTGTGGTTATATCACCTGGAAAGACGCCTTCCTGCTCATCATTCTACTCTCTATCAAATATTATTTATCAGAAAGATATCAAATCTTTGACATATATGAATACATTCAAAAAAGAACAGTAACCCCTACTCCACCCATATGTGTTTTTCCTATCAGTGGTTTTAGTTACCCACAGTCAACTGTGGTCTGAAAATATTAAATGGAAAATTCCAGAAATAAATGCCTTATGTTTTCAGTTGAACACCATTCTGAGTGGTATAGTAGAATCTTGCCCCATCTCTCCCTGTGATTGAGTCTGCCCTTTGGTTAGCATATCTGTGATGTATCCACTACCACTAATAACCCATTTAGTAGCCATCTTGGTTATTATTGGTATTGAAATGTTTGTATAGAAAAACAAACCTGTAGTGAAAAGTCTTTTTAGTGAATAGTCTTATAAGATTCTGATACCAGCTTTGGAGTGTAAATTCTCATGTTTTCTTATTTTTGAGTTACTATTTGGTGGGAAGTTGATAGAGGTACGTCTTAAATAGTTGCTATTGAAACCAGCTTTGGGTTCCTCTATTTTCAGGGGCCCTCTCACGCATGTTTTGAGTCCTTATACTTCCTGGATTAGAAAGGTCTCTCCCTGTAATGGCAAGAAGCAGAGGCTACTGTTCAGGTTACAGCTTGGATAACGGTAGAGTGTGGAATTTTCAGGAGATGCTTTATTTAGTGCTTTTTGAGGACATTTTTCTGAAGTCCTGTTCAGGTTGCAGGTGACCCTTTCAAAACTCTCCCAAGCAAACTTTGAGTACACAGTGTAACTTTTCAGACTTAGTTACCAGAAACCTGCAGTTCTTGCAGTAGACAAACTGAAGCATCGTACTGCTCTGTTCAGTGCTGGACAGAAGCTTTTCTGGGAAGAAAAAGTTGAGAAGCCCTCGCTCTCTGTTTTTCTGACACAGGTTCTCGCTGTGTAGTTCAGTCTGGTTTTGAGCTCACTATGTAGCTTAACCTGGCCTCGCACTCCCAGGCATCCTCTTGCTTCAGCCTACCAAGTGCTGGGGTTACAGGCATGTGCCACAAATGTATCCTAGTGTCAGCTGCAGAGTGCAGACTTTAGCCAATCTCATGAGGCCATTATTCTTTTCACAAATTAGTCTGAGACTTAACTTCTTATTTACGTTTACTAAGCATGTTCATTTAACTTTCCCACTAGAAATATTTTTTATTTTTAAATAAAATGAATTTGTATTTTAAAAATTTTTTAATATTGCATTAATGTATGTCAAATACACTGCTAGAAAAATAAGTTGCTTCTTGGACTTTGCTACAGTTTTTTATATCAGATGTCATATAATCTGTGGTATTGCTAGAATGTGAGCTCCTTGAGGAAAATAATTCAAGTTTATTTTTCTCTGTGTCTTCAGAGTTTGTTAGACTGTGTGGCTCATTCTATCTTCAGTAAATATTTGCTAATTACAATGCACCAGTCCTTCTCTGGGCCTCAGGGATATGACAGTTGCCAAGATAGTCACGTGATATTAATGTTTAGCCAACTATCTGCTAAGAGCAGATGATGCAATTTAGTACCTGAAGCATGGAGGCTGTTGTAATGCATAGTCCTTTGGGCCAGTTGGGCCCAGGGTCTAGAAGGTTCTTTGGAGGAGGAGTCATCTGAGGAATGTGTGTGGGACTTAGGTGGAAAGGGAGGGAGAGTGCCTCAGCCAGCAGGAAGGTTGGGGCTGGGAGAGGAAGGTTGGCAGGTTTGAGCAAGTGAGAGAAGTTGAATGTTGGAGAGCAAACATATTCTCAAAGATATTCTCAGCACCCACCTGCCTGACATCCCAACCCCAGGGGCAGGGAGGAAGTGGAAGTTTAGCCTCTGAGCAAGGTCACGCTGGGATGTGATGGAATTGACCCTGCATTTTAAGAAAAAAGTACTCTCGTTTTTGTCAATGGATTGGTGAGGGAGAATGGGATACCTTATCCACTTGCTATTCATGGTGATTTAAACTCCATTGATGCCAGAAGACATAGAGAAAAATGGATGGACTGGCAGATATTTAAAAACATTCTGGTCAGAAATAGCAGAGAAAATATATTTATGGCTCTGAAACTGCTAAAAGCAAGAAAACAAAGGTGAAAGAAAAATTTTTCATTATTCTAAATCATGTTCTAAAAACATCCTCCAAAAACAAGAAATTCTGAACTAAGTGAAGGGAAAACACAGAGTGGAAATACATTTCTGAAATTTTGTGTTAGGTTACCTTTCCCTGTGGTAGGTAGCATAAAATGGGGTCTTACATGGACTGGCATGGTTTGGGGTTGTTGAATATCACAGGTGGCTGGCCCTCTGCACACCATAGAAAGGGGGATGCTGGGTGAAGGGGGAAACCCCAAAGACATCTTAAGAAGGAACAATTTCCAGGCATCAGTCAGTTTTGGGGATGTCAAACCCAGACTATATATATAATATATGTACAATACATAAAGGCTGTCACAACACAATCTCTCATGGCATACAGGAGCTTACTGGCAACAAGTTTACTGTCAGCTGCAGGGAAGGAAGCAGAGTATGATCATACATACCACTACTGATCATCTAGAAAAATGATGCCAATGCATTATCTATTAAAATAATAAAACTATGACTTCTAGAAAATTGCCTAGCAAATTATAAACTATTATCTTTAGATGGAAAATTTAAAAACTATTTAAAAATGCTTTAGAAAGACCTGAAATAAAGTCTATATATCCATGAACATATATAGTATGAGTATATATTGCATGCTCATAGGTAAGACAGCTAGTGGTCTTAAACATGTTAAATTTTCCAGATTAGTCTATATGTTCAATTCAGTTTCAATTAAAATCCCAACAGAACTTTCTGGACACTTGGAAAACTAATTTTGGTCTAAAAGGTCTAGGAAAAGGTTAAGAATATTAGGAGAAATTGGAGCAAGAAGATAGAATGTTGGTCATTTCATAAAACCGTAAGTATTATAATGGTCGATTGATCAGGTCAATTTGAGAAGTTTAGAAATTTAATTAAATTGGCTCAGCAACTCTATACCCTGGGGCGTAGAAGAGCCACCCTAGGGTAGTTTGTTGCCTGGATGGTATAAAGGAGAAATGAGAAAGGATGGATGTACTTCTGTTCTTTGGAGGAGCTCCAGTCTTCGTTTTGAGTTTGGACTTCATCTCCTGGCTTCCAGCATAGATTCTTCGGCTACCATTGTAAACTTTTCAGCCTTCTAGTGTACACTCTTCAGCTTCTGCCTCAGATCCTTCAGCCTTCTGGTGTGGCCTCCTTAGCCTTCTGTCACAGCCCTATTGGCCTCCTGATATGGACTTGCACGGACACTGCAGTGAGCTCCAGACCTTGGGCTGAAACCTCCAGTCTGCAGTGTGCAGACATCCTCTGCACTCTTTCTCATCCAACTATGGGGGTGACCATCGTAAGCTGAACTTGTAATTTTTATACCTTTGTACATCTTGTGTTACATCTGTTTGTTTAGTAAAACACTGACTGATACAACTACTAAGAATGTGGATCTCTGTGGGAACCAACCAAGAATTCAGCGGAATAGAAAAGAAAACCTATGGTCATATTGGGAAGCTTTGTGCGTGAGAGTAGAAACAACACAATTGGTGGTCTTATTTGTTAATGATACTTAGACAGTTGGCTCTTTAGAGAGAAACAGTGTTAAATCTCATTTAACTTTAGATACAGGGGTGAGATCCAGGTCAATAAATCTGTAAAGGTGAAAGATGAAATTATAAAACAAGTAAAAGAAAATGTAGGGAAGAATATCTTAGTGAGTTTTAAGCAGAAATAATTTATTTAAAAAGAGAGCAAAGTAAAAACTAAAAGTAGAAAAATAAATAGATTTATTATATTAAAATTGAAGATTTTGCCGGGCGTGGTGGCTCATGCCTGTAATCCCAGCACTCGGGAGGCTGAG
>RJWT010008951.1:0-25659 GCA_004365215.1 Cuniculus paca | reverse complement strand
ATCATGCCTTTCTTAGCTCCCTGTGACCCTGTAGAAGCCTGGTAGAGGTTGTCCCTGAAGGCTGGGACTGAGCCTCCTACTCTTGGGTAGAAACTTCCTGTGCAGTTTTGACCTGAAAGGTTGAATACTTCAGTCTGAACCCGAGCAGCCTCAGAGGTGGGGCCTGCATGAGTCGCTTCCTGTTCTAGTACTTGGCGGAGTCAGAGCCAAGGGGGCTTCTCAGACTCTTTATAGTTTCAGGACTCTGCCATGCTCAGCTGTGACTCCGCAGATTTTATTTTGCTTTTTTTCAGGAAAGTGATTTTTTTTTTTTGCCTTCCCTCCATTCAAAATAGTTTGCCCTATAAAATTAGTTCATGAGCAGACATGATCAGATTTTCTAAATTGATGTAAGATGTCGTTCATGCGTAGCAACCTGGCATAATCAGATTGACAATGGTAGCGCGTGCTGCAAAATTGGATGGCGGTGCTTAGTTTTTAATTCAATAACATGATTAAATGCACTTAATGGCTATAGAACTTAGAGAATATGGAACACTAACAATGTCAGAACCAAACCACATTCCTCTTTCAACATGCTGAATTTAGTCTTCCTTCTTTAATTTGAAAGGAAAATGAGAACTCCCTAATCATGAAAACAAGCATGAAATGAAGGGCTTTGTGGTTGGCCCTGATTTTAAAAATGTCCAAATAATGGCCACTGGGACATTTTTTTTTATTTGCTAATATGGAACATACTTCCTTTGTATTATTGTTCATTATTTAGGATTTGACACTAATAACACTAATGACAAAGAAAGTCATTTTTGTAGCATTGATTTTATCCAGATGCCTAAGAATTATGGAAAAGCAGATACATTTTCCTACTTTTCTTTTATCATATTTCCTTAACTGCTATGCAGATTTTCAATTTGTGCCTGTGGGGTTTGAGGGAAGGGAGTGAAATAGTAACATTCCACTATGGGGACTTCCTAGTATACATCTACAAGTTACAAAATCTATGCAGTCTTAAGGTAACCTTATCCAAACTTGGGCTTTTATAAAAAACAAAACACAAAAAAAACACCAAAAAACAAAACTCGAAACCCAGAGAGGCTGCAAAACTTGTCCATGATCACAGAGCTGGTTAACAGCAAAGTCATTCAGTGTATCATTGTGACTTTACATTGCTTAGATCTTCATTTTTAGATACGTTTGATTTTCTCATGCCAGAAGCAGAGCTCAGCCACCTCAGCATAGTTTCCTGTCTATGTTGTACCCACATGGTTACAGACTTATCCAGAGAAAAGAGAACTGAGAGACAGTTCCCCCACTTTGCAGAGGGGGCTCCCACTTTCCCACTGCTTCCTGCACAGACCAGTCAGGCCTTTGCTAATGATGCAAAAGTGACCCCATGTCCCATTGCCCTTGCGTAGACTACTAGTTCCCATGCAAGATATTCAAGTATGCTTGCTGTGTCTGAGTGTCTGTGTCCCACTACACTTGCATGTGGGAATGCTGACCACTGGTGTGATGGCCTCAGGAGGTGAGAACTGAGGGAGGAGATGCGGTCATAAGGGTTCCTTCATGACTGGCCTTATAAAAGAGACTCCCAGAGAAAGATCCTTCTGTCCTTCCAACATGTTCTTTGATCTTAGCAGGTGCAGCAACTGGCGACACATACTTGGACCTGGAAATTTGTGGCACCTTGACTGGGGATGTCCATGCTCTGGAACAGCGAGATTTCTACTGTCTATCAGTCACTGGCTTTTTGGTGTTATACTACACCAGACCAAACAATCTACAGAAGCTGACTTTCTCGCTGCCTGCATCTCTCATCTTCCTAACTATGTTGTGGAAAGCATTCAGGTCAAGGAAAATTGCTTTTATTCCTTGTGGAACAAAGGCAAGTTTTTGACCTGTAAACCTTCAGATTTGAGGGTTAAGAAGGTAATCTAGTAACTTTCAAACACTTTGGTCTGAGGAGCTCTTGACACTTTCATATGATCATGAGAACCCCCAAAAGCTTGTGTTTGTATGGGGAGCTGGTAAAAATTAAACTTAAAAAATGCTTAAAAATATTCATTCATTAAATTATTTAAAACTAATATATTTATGCAAAATAATGATTTTCCCACCTCCCCTCAAAATGAATTACTGAATAGAGTGGCATTGCTTTACATTTTTGCAAATCTCAGTGATCTCTAACTTCATCTCTAAAGAAGGAGGAAGACAGTAGAAGACAGCTGGATTTGAACATCTGCATTTGCTTTTAATTTGTTGCAATATATGCTTTTTGTTCAAGTACAGTACATGAAAGAAATCTGGTCTCCTAAGGACATGTAATTGGAAAGGGATGTGGTATATTGACTGCCTTATCAGGTAACTACAGACACCTTGTTAAGAGTTTTACTCCTGTCATGTTTGGATTTGAATATTTTAGGCTCTTTAATTAATTGATGCATCATGCACAATGAGATTTGGGAATACTTGAACCAAATACAAACATATGTAAATAAAATGCACGCCTCACACTCTTTGAAAAGGCAAGTTTTCAGCGCAATGTAACATCAATGTGATATGAATGTGTCAAAGAGCAGGGATTTGGGTAACTTTAGTTGACTATATAAGTTATTTTCTTTTTATTTATAAAACATAACCTCATACAAGTCTCCATAGACCTCCAACAGAAGATCATAATGAGGGTCTTTCTGAAAAGCTATAAATACTTGTTGGAAGGCTGCGCAAGAGAGGTATTTAGGGGGAAGAAAGGAACCGTTGTGCGGGGCTGGGTGTAGCATGTAAAAGGCCCTGAATTTTATCCCTAGCAACACCAAAAATAATATCCTCCAAGAAACACATGCACAGACAGGAAGCAATGAAGTACCCACTTATTACGGAAACATATTGATCAAATGTTGTAGTATCTCATTTCTGTTTGTGTCTATTTCTTTTTTTTTTTTTGCAGCACCGGGGATTGAGCTCACAACCTTGCGCTTGCCAGGCAGGCGCTTAGAGTGCTGAGCTAGATCCCCGGCCCTTTGTATCTATTTCTTTCCATTTAAAAATCTAGAACTGTAGGCACATGGTAGGTTGGTCCAGCTTTTGTCATTTAGGCAAGGGACTAGTAAGATTTCCCTCCAAAACAGGTATGGAATTGGTAATGGTTGATACATTGTGTCAACTTGAGAAGTTTAGAAGTTTAGGCAACTCAGCAGGGGGCCAGGGTCCTCACTTAGTAAACATCCTAATCCTGTGCAAGAAGAGTGCAGGGAGATGGTGTGAGTGCTAGACCCACATTGTTCCAATGCTCTTAAAGGTGAAAAACTTGTCCTTATAAGACAAAACATCCCCATTAACTCATGAGCTGTCCTGCCTTCCCTCTGGTAAAATAGCCCTGTGCACATCACAGTTTCTGCTGAATCTTCCCCTTTTCTCCCTCTAACCCACCTTCTCCAATAACTGCTAGAAAAGACAAGAAATGAGTTGCTTGTTTAGACTTCCTGTTGGTTATCATGGTTATTTGTATTAAACAAGTCCTGAGTTTGCCTGGCTTCCTCCCAAATGTGAAAGAGATTTTTTATAGAACTGAAGCATTGAGGCAGCAATAACATCTCAATTCCTGGCTATATTCTTCCTCATTGGTGAGCAGATTCTGGCACTAGATGGAAGATAAGTTTTCCCTTGGTTGTTACTTAATCAGAGACTTTCCTAAACCACTGCTCCTCTTTGCTGACTAGTGCCCATGTCCATGGGTAAAGGATTCAGAGACATCTGGAGAAGTTACCCTGGGCTCCAAAAAAATCACCAAACAATATTCAATATTTGGTCCCAAGACAGAGAAGCTGCATGTTTACCTGCAAAGATTACTTTCATCCTCTTACCTCAGATCCAGTTATGTAACCTTTACATTCTCTCTGTCTCTATCTCTGTCTCTGTCTCTGTCTCTCTCTCCCTTTTCTCATTAGGTTTCACTGGACACCTTTCAACATACCATAAAAAACAGCTCTTGATTTCTTTCTCTGCCACATCTACTCATATTAGTTTTCAAGAGTTGCCATGCAAAAATGCTACAGACTGGGTGTCTTAAACAACAGTATCTTGCTGTGTATCCAAATGCCCTTTTTCACAAGGACAGCAGTCTACCAGATTAGGACCACCTTGAGTATCTTGTTTGGACCTCACATCCTCTTTAAAGGTCCTATCTGCAGATAGGTTCATATCCTGAGATCCCCACAGAAAGTCCAGATTCTACATGTGAATTTGGAAAGTACTCAACACTGCTCCTCTCAAGTTGGACCCACATCTAAGTTGGATCCCCAGCTACGCAGAGGCTGGGGAGAGGCAGAGTTTAAGTCAGCCCCAGTTTCCATTTGTATCTCTTAGGCAATCTGTAAGCCTTAACTTCAAAACCTTGAATCCATCACTCCTTCTCTTCCTGTTTCCCTCCCTCCCTTCCTGTTCCTTTCCTTCTTTTACTGTCTTATGTTCCTCCCTACCACCTTTCCTTTTTCCTTTTTGTTGACCCATGCTTATGTTGTCTACCTGGATCCAAGCCACTATTCATCTCTGTTGTGGCTCTTAGCTAGATGTCCACCCCCTACCCTAGTCTCATGTGTTCACAGGTGGGGCTTTTGGGATCACGAGTATGTGATACTGGATTATGGGTGTGTGGTACTGGATTAGTCCACTCATTGGTTTAGTATAGCTGTAAGTGTGGATGATGGGTTTATTGAAGAGGGGTACCCTAGGTTTGGGTAACACCAACCAATAGGATTCTACCCTTAATGGAATGAAAAGGGAAGGAAGGAAGTCTTGCCGCTTCCTGCCTGCCATACCATGGACTGTTTCTCTTTTGCCATCTCCCTCTACCATGCTGCCCTGTCTTAAGAGTCAGCTGACCGGACTGAAACCTCTACAAACTGTGAACTGAAATAACCCTTCCCTCCTTTAACTTGTGGGCATCAGGTATTATGTCTCAGGAATGAGAAAGTAGCTAAGTCTCTTTCTTCCTTTCTTTCTTTCTTTCTTTCTTTCTTTCTTTCTTTCTTTCTTTCTTTCCTTCCTTCCTTCCTTCCTTCCTTCCTTCCTTCCTTCTTTCCCTCCATGATTCTACTTTTGCCCCTACAGATTATGATAGGATGACCCATTTCTTTAATCTTTTCAAAAATGTGTATCAAATCACAACACACTGCTTCCTGGAATGACACAGTTGCTCCCCACAGGACTTGGAATAAAACCCTCACTTCTGACTGTGGACATGGTAGACAGTGGCCTCTCTTAGCATCTGTTCCCTTTCCAACCTCCCTACCAAATCTCAGATGGTGGGCTACCTGAGGACATCTCACCACTTTCCATGGGTATGTCTTCTGCCTAGAACCAGTTTTTCCACACCTATTCTTACCTACATGATCACACAGACTCTTTAGAGAAGATTTCTCCAGCTGACCTCTGAATAGCTCCTGCCTCACAAGCCTATCTTCCATTTCCCACACCCTCTGCCTCCTTTCTTCACACAATGAGAGTTCATCACCCTGATTTTTGCTTGCTTATTTCCTCTGCTCAGGCACCAACTACTTAGGGCAGATATTTGTCCTTCCTGCTCATAGCTGTATCCTCAGCTGGCACAGAGCAGGACCTCAATAGACACTCGTGAATGAGAGGCAAGCAGGCTGGTGTAAGATGCAAAATGAGGGTGTGAATTTTCCAATAATTCATGCTTTCCATCTTTGTTCCAGACTTTAGAAAGCCATCCCTGGTTGTGATGCTCCTGGGGTTCACGCCAGTCACCCTGACATCAGCCCACATCTACCTCTTACTTATCCTGAGCAAGTGTCTCATCCACACCAGTACTTCCTCCCTCTTTCCCTATCACATTTCTCTCTACCTTTTTGACTTTTTTCTAGAATTACGTCCTTCAGAATACATCTGACCACTTCACTGAGCAAAACTCCTTTTCCAGAACTTTTGTGTGTGCTCTTATGCACCTCATTTACTCTTTCTTCTATGAGGAAAGTGGGTAGCAAACATCTTGTAGGATGTTTGTTTTCTCATTTCTCACATAGGTATGATAAAACTGGAAATTGCATCTTGATTAGGATAAAACAAGCTACATATTAAAACAATTCAACATCTAACTAAAACACAATTTAAATTTCCCTGGAAGCCTATCCTGAAAGGATAGGAAGCCGCTGACTGGTTCACTCTTCTCCTAACCCCTTTCCGACTCAGTCTTCTTCTAAGTTCTATTTGTGGCCCTCTACCATATGTAATTTTCAGTGACGCTGCTGGCTTCTCAGCCTTTAAAATACTGCATTAGGACATAACAACTGAAAACAATGTCAAGTGGTTTGCCCTTTGATTTTTGTTTTCAGGAACAAAGGAGGGGAAAAGCTAAGATTCAACTTTAGGCTGATGTCAAGGGTCTCTTCCTGCTGAGCAAGGTCACTGTGGCTTTTCCATTTCCTCTATGAGATTACACAGACATTTGCCCACGCGTGCCACTCTTACTCAAATGCTTGAACTCATTCCTTTGTGCTGTACTTGGCAGCCTTCCCCAGTTGTCTGGATGTTCTATTTGAATACTCTAAGTGGAAAACCTGACTTCTGAGGACCCAGTGAGGCCACTTGGGTGGGGAACTGCTTATCATTCTGCTCAGGGCTCAGGGTGAAAGGCAAATAGAGGACATGCATTGCGACCGTCATTCTCTGGAAGAACCAGTGGGGTAGTTTGTACTTTCACACAGAAGCCTGGTATTTTCTAAATATGAGGTATGATAAAAAATACTGTGACTATTTAAAAAGTTATTAAAAAAATTATTACACTAAACAACACATTGCCTCAAAACCCTTCTCCTTACATTAAACATTCTTATCCCACCATTCTTGCTACTTTCTGAAGCAGTTCTGGTGGTCCTCTTTCATGAGTGTCTTTAGTTGTACTCGTGTGGCTGCCTCAATGTCCTGAATCAATTCAGTTTCCTTTTCATGGCCATTTTTACTTTAGGGAAGAGCCATGAGTCTCACAGGGCCAGATCCAGTGAATAAGGTGGATGATACAGTGTCATGCTTTTATGAGTCTGCCATTCCATTGGATGCTCTGTTCCAGAACTGTGGTGACCGATGGCACTCCTGCACCACACCCCAGGGACTGGGAGGGGCCCGACCTTAGCAGAGACCCTGGCACGGTGTCCTTTAAGTAGCCAATCAATAGTTTGCACACCATAATTCATGAAACTTTCTACTAATCAAGATAAATTATAACCACTGTGGGCTTAAAAAAAAAGTCCAATAATTTATTCCATAAACAGGGCCTCATAATTCATCAGGAAGTGATTTCTCTCTTGTAGTCAGAATTTAATCACACCATGTTAGAGTCCATAGCAGAATATATATTTTCAATGTCAATTCTTAGATTCCAGGCACATTATCAGTTTTTCTTCATTCTTAGGAAAATAACACAGTAGGTTATACAGTATTTCCTGCTTTTCACTGAGTGATTTCATGTATCTATCTTGTATTGCCCTTGAGAAGACTAGTAGAGAGGGCAGATTTTACTCTCCCTCGTTTACAGGTAGAGGAAACAAACATGCAGATGTTATGAGTACTGAGTAAGAGATACACCAAGAGTTCCCGGGTGTGGACACCAGATATTCTAATTCATCTCAGGATAATTTTCCCATCTCAGATGTAGTATTTACCATGTAATACTGCCTTTTAAGTGTAAAAGCATTGAGAAGTCAAAGAATATTCAAGTGCTATGCCCTAAAACATCTGGAAAATCTAGTTTCTGTCTGTGATGGGACTGACCAGCCATGGGCCAAGCAGGGAGGACAGACGGAAACCAGAAAGGCAGAGAAAGGCAGTAATGCTTCTGTCCTCAGAGGATAGGGAGCAGTGACAGATGACACACTGAGGATGGTCTGGTCCAAGACAGCTGTTCTCAGGGGCCATCAGGTGTGGGCGTTTGCCTCACACCCTCTGAGCTGCCCTCACTAAGCTGGGGAGATGCACATTTCAAATGTCACTTGCCAGTGACTCTTGGCCTTTCTAGTTTGAGACAGAGGCCATCAAAGCCCACTGCCTTGTCTATCTTCAAAGAGCTCTAATTATGTAACAACCCACTCTGGCATAATCATAAAATATTTAACGTGCCACACTGAAATGGATTTCCATTTCTAGGATGTGATCTTCAGTTCTTCCTTCCTGACCTGGAGCCAAGCAGCTCACAGGCCCAACAGGGCACCAACATTTCCTCCACCCCTTGCCTCCTAAACAGCCCTTGGGGCCGCCCACCTGGGCAGCCCTGTTGCTCTGAGCTGCTCCTAGTGTAGATCTCTACTCCCTCGTGGGTATTGTTTGGAATTTAAAATATATATCTTTATTTTTTTTCATATAGTTCTCTCAATCATTCTTCTTTTCCTTAGGTTTTTGTAATTGCCTATTTCTGTTTCCTTAACAATGGCTTCCTCCTACACTTATTCCTCTCATTAGCTTTTGACACCCTCATTTTTCTACCTTTGGGTCTTCCAGGAGACCCATATCTCAGACTCTCCAACTGGCATGCTCATCAAATGTGTAATGTCTGTTCTTTCCCTGATTGGAATTATTTTTGTTTTAATTCCTCACCCAGTGAAAATGGGGCCACTGTATCCTCTTCTTCTGCTCTTAAATCTTTCAATCATGCCTCAGCAGTAATGTCAGGTGAAGCCTGGCACTCTCCTGACTGAAATCAGTCATTAAATTAACCTCCCAGCCCTGTCCCCTATACAGAAGGATCAGCAGAATCACCATGTATATTAACACTGTGTATCACACCCACAGAACTCACATGTGTGCCCGTAGGTTTTGCTTGGAAGCTCTGAACAGACCCAATTTTTCCCACCAAGATTTTTGATGGGCTGTGGCATGTGCCATTATTTTATGGTTTTTGAATCACAAACTAAACTTACAAATGAACAGAATAAATCTATCCTAGTGGCATCAGAGTTACAATACAGCTCTGCGGGTGTGGGCTTATGCAACAAAAAATGAACAACTATTTAAAAGAAATCTTTAAAAGAAGTTAAGGCCAAGAGATGGCTTTGGTTGCACCAGGCAGACAGGCACAGTGAAGGACAGAGGTGTCCATAGGCAGCTCTCTTGGCCTCTCCAACCCCACTTCCTTCTTTGTAGACATAGAAACTGACAGTGACCAAGA
The DNA here is from genome assembly GCA_004365215.1 of Cuniculus paca. Lineage (NCBI taxonomy): Eukaryota > Metazoa > Chordata > Mammalia > Rodentia > Cuniculidae > Cuniculus > Cuniculus paca. Next base: position 16,481 of record RJWT010008951.1, on the reverse strand, counting down.
GTTAACTGTTATAGCTTCATGACAATACATGAAAACAGCTGGAATACTCTTCCCTTCTCTAGAGAGCACGGGACCAAGGTTTTCATTGCCCCCTTCATCATTATCATCATTGTCCTGTTGATCACACTGTTTACAGCATATATGAGTTTTTGCCACATATATTTCTATAAAATTGCAAATATTTTCTTTAAAAAATATCGATGCCCGACATCATCCCTAGTGAAATCATTTCTGACTTTCAGACAGAACTGACTCATGCTCACCCTGTGGAGGACCTAGGGGGACTGATTAGCTGCCCCTTTTTCCTCTCATAGGCAACTCCTCTACAGAGATATAAGAGGCTATTGTCTTTTCCTTAGCAGAGAATAGTTACTTAGAACATGATGCTGAGAGCTCCTTGTCACTCCATCTGCCTTGAAATTTATCTTAAATGTGGGTTTACTTTGTGCAGACTGTTTAAGATGATTTTGCTGATGGCTCCAGACAGCTCTTTACCCCATGTTCTCCCACTCTCTCTCTGCATTATCTTCCAATCTGTCTTCTTGGGAGAGATTTGAGGAATTTTTATTCCTGTGTGCCAGTTTAAAGTGCTCTTGAACAGTAGGAAAAGTTCTTAAGTGAGCTATCAGCTAGCCTCTCCCCATACAGTAAGGTTCTTATAATTACATCTCACGACGGGTGGAGGGAATCCAAGACGTTCCCAGCGCAGTTCGGCCAACTGTCCATGTGGTGACGCTGGTGGAGGCCATACCCTCTGATTCTACACAGGTATCTTATGTCTCCAACTGCGCTGGAGAGTCTCCAGGCATGAACCTAAATCCCCTAAGCAATTTTTGCTTTTTAATCTTCTATAACCCATAAACGTTTATAGAGGACCTGCTTTAATAACATGTGAACAATTGATCATGAAGACTGTTGATGAAATTCGTTTTCATGTCATTGATAGGAGCGGCACAGGGTATCCTTGGAGATCTTTGGGGACCAGGTATCTGTGGAGAATTTGAAACAATAACAGATGTGACTGAGAGTCAGGCTACCTCGTGTCACACCAGCACTCAGCAATTCTAAGCAATGGTATGAATCCAACTGCCTCCCTGACTGGGAAGATGGTCCCCTGGTCTGTCGCCAGCCTTGACTCACTGTTCAGCAGAAGAAGTTGTATGGAAGGTTAGTTTTCTGTACATAACACTTCCTCTCTATCCAACACACACTCCACGTACTCCACATGTGTGATATTGTGGGGCCTTGAGTTTCAATTTAACTGAAGGAGATCAACATGCTCACCCTATTTATAGACTATACCCGGTAAGATCCAATAACTGGACAGCTTCTGTTCTACTCCCAAATACATGTCACAACCACTAGGCTGTACGTTGTGAGTGTTGACTTACACATATTCATTTCACAAAGTGCTCTCGTTCTTATTTGAACTGTACCGTCTCTGTCCATCCCCTCTCCCTCTGAGACTGCACAGCCTTCTTGCTGACTCTGTCTGAAAGGTGGGCACTCTCTGATGGCCTCCTACCTTTGCTCATTTCTTGCTGCCCTTTGACCAGCCTCCCTAGAGTGTCTCCCTCTCCAAACTCATCATCTTCCGAGCTGCCAGGAGCTTGTCCCATGAAATGAGCTGTTCTCAGTGAAGCACATCTGCTCCGTGGCAGGCACTGAGAGGCTTCTGCTGGGGGCTTCCTCGTGCAGCTCCAAGGTGCCCCTGGTTCTACTTCATTGTGAAAGAGAGAGAAAATGATGAGCACTGGTATTCCCGGAGTAAGCCAGGCTCATGTGAAAACCTTCTGCTTCACTCTACAACACGTATTCCACAATTCTTCCTAGCCACAAGTGGAGAAAATGAGGTTCGGACCAGTCCTGCACTTTCTGCCCATGCACTCCTTGGCTAGGTTGTTTCTGAAAGCAGGAGACTCCTTGTGACTCTCAGCGTCCCCTATGCTGCCACAAATCTCCTGATGTCATTCTTTAACTGGCCAAGGGCTAGCATGTGAAAGCTGAGGCACTGGGTTGTGCCTGCAGGCCTTAATTCCCCTCCCCTGTGCCGGCTTGCATTACACTTTGTTTCTCTTGCCTTTTTCCCCTTGTAACTCCTCTCCCTTCCTTCATCTTGGCAGAGACTTCTTTCAGTCAAGAGACCAATTTTCCTTCTGCATTTAGAAGCCACCAGGGAGGGCTGCATTGAGAGATAGGCAAAGCATTTTCCATTAAATAAAGCTGTCTGAATTCATCCTTGGAAAGCCATTTCTTTATAACCAGAGAGAAACACCATATAGGTGTGTGTGTGTGTGTGTGTGTATGTGTGCATGTGTGTGTGTGCATGGGTGTGTAGTGCCCACACAGGATCAGAGAAAGGAAGGAAATCTATTTGTCTCCCACATGAATTCACAGGCAGAAAATGAAGCCAACGGTGCCTCTGCTGAAGGCACTGAGCTTAGCTCTATGAGCGACCGCACACCACCCATGCCCTCAAATCCTTGCACGTGCATACCCACGCACTTGGGGGCAGTAGGGCTGCGCAGCCTGTGCCTCTACTAGAGGACATTGCAAAAAAGTGAGATAGAAGGCTTCTCACTTGGACACCATCCAGAGAACTGCAGACAAAATTCTAGGGATCCCTGTGTACACTTTCTGAGGTCACATGCTAACCTGCATGTGTTTGCATGGAGTTGTGTGTGTCCTGTGGACAGCTCCAAGGCATGCAGCATATTCTCAGGGGGCTGGGACTCCCAAAAGCCTGGGTGTGAGCAGCAGAGCAATGCCTGGAACCCCAAAAAAGCCCCTCCTCCCCGCTACAAGACAAATACAAACAAAATCCTTGAACCACTGAAGTGTGATCTTCATAAAGGCCCAAGAACACACTCCTGAGAGAATCAGGGTTCTTTGATATTTAAATTCTCTGGAATATCTTAGATAGAAAAGAAGCACACTGATGTTTGCAGAAGTAATTATTCGTGCAGTTTCTTGTTGCCAGGTAATCTTTCAAAAGCAATTTGATTATCGCTCAGGCTCATGGTTTCTCTGGGCTAAGTAATAGGTTAATTGGTATTTTTCTTTCCTTATCAAATTAAAGCTCCTTTCCTAAACAAAGTTAGATTTGGTTTCTAAAAATGAATAGGATGCTTGTCTTTGATGTATAAAACCAAAAAAACGGCCTCTTGCTAGCGTGTTTAAGGAGAAAAACCCAAATGTCCCACTTCACTCAGGATTTTCCAGATGAATACCAAAACTTTATGTCACAGTCTAAGATAATAACAACAAAACACCTAATTCTGTGTCCCCATGATCAACACCTATAGATCCCCAGATTTGCATCTATCAGTACCAGACACCTGTACTGCTGAATCTGGCTAACCCAGTTTTATTATTAACAGGCTCAAAGAGTGAGGTGCAGACTAAGAAACACCTTCTCTTCCACTGGGGCAAAATTCAAGACAGTGAAATGCACTGGTCTTAAGCATACAATTCAGTGACTTCACACACACATACATACACACACACACACACCCCAGTGTTTAGGTGTGTAAGCTGAGTGTCTATACTTCAATTAAGAGAGAATAAGACATTTTTAGCATTCCCTAAATTTTCTCTTTTTTTATAAAAGTCAGTTCCACCCTCACCTTCCCAAAGACAGTCACTATTCTGATTTTTTTCACTGTTCTTGTACTTCTTAAATGCTGAATTATAAAGCATATCTTTTTCTGTTTGGCTTCCTCCATGTCAGACATGAAATCTGGGTCTGAGATTAATCCTTATTGCCATGAGTAGCGGAAATATGGTCCTTTTTATTTTCCTTTGGTATCACTGGAGATATAACCAAGGCCTTCACACTGAGCTACGTTTCCAGCACCTTTTAAATTTTTTTATGCTGAGACAGGGACTCTCTAAATTGTCAAGTTGACCAGGCTGCACTTGAACTCATGATTTTCCTGCCTCAGTTTCCCAGAGTACTGGGATTACAGATGTGCACCACCATGCCTGGCTAAATACAGTCTTTTTCATTGCTCACTGCAGGGTCTGACTGTGTCTACCATTCATATGTTGAAATATGGATGTCTAATACATCAGTATTAGGAGATGAGTAGGTTATTGGAGGAGACCCCCAAGAGTTGCTCACTCTCTTTCTGCTGGGTGAGGGCAAAAAGAGAGAGCAGCCTACAGCATGAAAGAGAGCTCACACTAGAACAAACTCTTGTGGTAACTGGATCTTGAACACCCAGCCTCCAGAACTATAAGCACTAAATTTCATGTGTTTACCAGGAACCTTATCTATAGCACGTTGACCACCATGACTGAAACACTCACTAGTAGTTTATTGTATGAATATATCACCCTTCATTTATGCATTATCTTGTCTAAAAGTTGTAAGGACTCTTTCTAGTTTGGGACTGCTATGAATAAGATTGAAAAACATTCTCATACCAGACTTCTTGTGAACATGTGTTCAATGATATTAGGTAATCACTCAGGCCTGCAGTCAACTGCATTTGGGGACTGTAAACCCAGATGGATAAGAAGTTTTCAAACAGTTCTGCGAGGTGGCTGAATTTAGTACACATGCCCACAATGTGCAGGGTTCATGTTGCTTCACACGCTTGCCAATGTTTGGTGCTAACATCAGTGAGCATTGCCATTCTAGTGGTTTGTGAGATGTCATGACAATATAGCTTTTCAAATTTAATTTTATGTGGTGTTACGGCTTATATCTAGATGTCCCCACAAATCCTCATGCACTGGCAGGTAGGGCTTTTGGGAGTGATTGGATCATGGTTGTGTGATACTAGATCATGAGTGTGTGGTACTGGAGTAGTCCACTGGCTGGTTTAGCATAGTTTTGAGTGTGTGTGATGGATTTACTGAAGATGGAAGACCCAGCTTGGGTGCGGGTGGCACCAACCAACAACTTGTAGTCTGGATGGAATAAAAAAGGAAAGAAGGAAGTCCCGTTGCTTCCTACCTGCCATGCCATGATCTGTTTCTCCTTTGCCATACCCCTCTGGTATTCAGCCATTCCTTGGAGCGTGCCAATTTGAAACCTCCACAAACTGTGAGCTAAAATAAATTTTTCCTACTTTAACTTGTGGGTGACAGGTATTTTGTCCCAGCAATGAAAAAGTGAGTAAGATACATGGGTATGTAAAGATATAAAAGTTGTATGTGCTTTTGGGGTTTACTATAGTTCTAATTGATTTAATTTAATTTACTATTCTACAATATTGAGCATTATTTGCTGTGCATACTGATTGTCTATACATCTACTACAGAGATCATAGTCAAGTGTTTTGTGCATTAGATTTGTAGAAGTTTTTATGTACTGTGGACAAAAACCCTTTTTCAGATATATGAAACTAAGTATAACTTCTCCAGTTGATTATTTGACAGTTTATTTTCTTAACAATATCTTTTGATGAGTAGAAATTTTCATTCTGACGAAGTAAAACTGTTCCATGTGTTTTATGACAGGAGCTTCCTGTGTCCTACAAGTCTTTATCAGTCCCAAGGTTGTAACATTTCCCACTCTTCTAGAGGCTTCATAGTTTTATGTTAGGTGTATGATCCATTGAAAACTAATTATTGTTGGTGATGAGAGGTATGGTTTAGAGTTAATTTTTCCCATAATTTTATCTAGACTTCTCCACTTACCAAAAATCAATTGGTTGTGTCCAAAAAATCAATATGTGTGTCTAATTTTGAACTCTCTGGAAATAGGTTTCATTGATTATTTGTCTGCTCTCATGCTAATACTACACTCTATTGCTGTAACTTGGTAGACAATCTTGAAAATAGGTTGTGGAAGTCCTTAAAAATTGCACTTCATTTTCAAGATTGTTTTAGTTAGTCTAGAACTATTGAATTCCTAGGCAAGTTTCAGAATCTGCTTGTCAATTTCTACTGCTTTGCTGGAATTTTCTCTGGGCTTATATTAAACCCATCAATAAATTTAGGGAGACCTGATATCCTAACAATATTGATTGTTCTGTTTGTACACATTGTCTCTGCCATTTGTCAGTTTCCCATTTTTATTAATATTTCCTTCTGTCTTCTTTCTTACTCATTTTGCATTCCTTTTTGTGACTTGTTCAAGAGGAAATTTAGATAATTGTTTTTATAGTTTTTCTATTAATACAAACATACAAAGCTATAAATTTCTCAACAGGCACTATTTTATCTGCCCACTCAGAGTTTTGATATATCATGTTTTATTAGAATTTAGATTCGAATATGTATTAATTTACCTCCATACTTTTCTTTGACCCATGGGTTAAGAAAATATTGTTTATTTTCTAAATATTTTGTGTTCTTTCCAAATGGTTTATAATTCATTGACTTGTAGTTCAGGAGCACATACATGCTTTGAAACTTTTTATGATTTTGTTTTTTGGACACACTATGAATTTACATAGTGTGAATTCCACTTGTACTTTGAGATTGTACAGTATATTCTTAAATCATTGGGCAAATGCTTTATTTATGTCAATCAGATCAGGTGATTAATTCTATACTTCAGATCTTGTTGAAACTATACAGAATTGTTCTACCAATTACTTAATGAGTTGTGTTAAAACATTCAACTATTTGTTACTTATGTAATTCTACCAGATTTCTGAAACATGTAGTTTAAAGCTTTGTAACTGTATACATACATGTCTATTATTTTTATGTCTTCCTATTAAACAATTTTACTAAGGTCAAATACCTCTCTTTGTCTTTGATAATATTTATCTGGAAGTCTGCCTTGTCTGATGTTAGTAGCCATAGTGGCTTTTATTATTTCTTCATTTTCAATCTGTCTTTATATTTAAAGTGAACCCCTGTGAATAGTATACATGTACATCTTGATTTGTTTAAAAAATCATTCTAATCATCTTTACCTTTTCATTGGTGGTGTTTAGCCATTTACATTTACTGTAATTATTGGAAGTTTATAGTCTTAAATTTACCATTTGGTACATTTCTATATATCCAGTTACTTCTTTGTTTCTACATTTCTCAAATTCTCTCTCTCTCTCTTTCTCTCTGCTTCCCTCCCTCTCTCTTTTGAGGGGGGGGAATCTCCTCTTTTTGCCCAGACTGGCCTCCTGGAATTACAGGTATATCTGGCTTCTGTTCCTGTCTTTCTATTTTCTGCAGCACTAATCAAATATTTTCAGGATTCTAGTCTCAATTCCTTTGTAGAATTTTTAGATGTATTTAGTTGCATTTCTATGTGTGTATTTAACAATTACAACGCCATTTGTATCTTGCCACCATTGACATAGTTACTGTTATAATAATTCACATAAATTTAAGAAATTTATAACAATTTAATTCCAGTAAGCGCCATATCCCCCGTATTATTATTGCCATACAATTGGCAGCCAGGTCAGGGACATTAAGAGATAAGCACACATACTATTTTCTATTTACTTTCATATTTCCTATTTCTGGTATCTTTCATTTTTTTCCTGAGAATACAACTTTCTGGCCTCATTTCTATTCAATCTGAAAACCTGTTTAACATGTCCTGCAGCGTAAGTCCCCTGCTCTTAATTCTCTCAGTTTTTACTTAACTGAAAATATTATTTAACCTTTATTGAAAAAGATATTTTTGCTTACTATAGAATTTGGGTTTAATAGTGGTTCTTTTTGTTCTCATTTTCAATATTCTAAAACATTATTTCATTTTCTGGCCAGAAATCTACTGCTAGTTGAAGAATTATTTCCTCCTATGTGTTATGTCTTTTCTCTCCAGCTGCTTTGAACATTTCCTCTTTATGGTAGCTTTTCAGTAATTTGGTTATTATGGGCATGGGCATGGTTCTGTTTGTGTATCACTTGGGATTCTGCGAACTTCTTAAACCAGTATTTTAATTTTTTCACCAAACATTGGAAAGTTTAAATTTTGTACTTTCTCTTCTTCTCTACTTTAGAGACTAAAACTACAAAGATTTTTGGTTACTTGGATACTGTCCTAATGGCCACTAAGATATAGCTAATTCTATGTGTGTGCATGTGTGTGCGTATGTGCGTGCATGCATGTGTGTGTGGCACTGCGGAGTGACTTCAGCACTAAGGATGCCATTTTGGGGTGCAGAAACAGCAGCCTGTCTGTCTGTTCATCTGGAGAATGGCAGCAGATCCCAGCGAAGGACACAAATACAGAAAAACTGAGAGTGACTTCTAAACCTTGTAACAGATTTCTGCTTGTGCTATTTCAGTATCTTCCTCTTTCCAAGTTCAAAGAGATCGAGTAATCACATATAAAGACTTAATTAACATCTATCAGCAACTCAGTCTCCTATGAAGGCAAGGGAGTAAGACAAATAGTGTGAGTGTGTATGGGGATGAATGGAGACAGGGAGGACTCACAGCCGTGGTGTGGAGGAATAGACAAAGTGACTCCTAGCTGTGGTTTAGGCATAGACTTTTCTAGTCAGCACATATGGTTTTGGTAAACTTTAAATTTAACAAATGAGGCTGTTTAAATGTGAATTTTCTTTTGGTGAAAATAAAATATGCAAAAATCAAGTCCTGCCTAGTGTGATGAGGCCTCAAACATTTTAGTGTTTTGAGGAACAATGAGTCATTCATGAAAAGGGTATTTTTGGGATACTTTTTGGAGTAGATAGGAATGCAGTCCATTCTTAGGAGTGAGTGTTTGAATAAACGAGGGAAAGGCAAATAGAAAGGCATGGTTCTATTCAGACTCTAAAGAAAATGTACTGATAAATATTTTCCCAGATAGGTAATAGCCAACTCATATTTTCACAAGTATATTGTGTTATCTATGTTTTGTAGTGTGTTTGTCTTTGTGTCCCACAATTACTTCACACTATGTCTTAAATTTTAGAAAGTTTCAATCAGTATCTTTATCAATGCAACTTATTCCAACAACAAACAAAGCCATGACTTAGAATAAGATGACCTGTGCTTCTTAGATTAAATTCCTCAGGTTCACAGGCTTTTGCCCAAAGGATTTTGTCCAAGTCCCACGTCTCATGCAAATACCAAATATATGACACAGTTTCAACGCCTGAATGTTGTTCATTTCAAATAATTGTATGGTCAGGCCTCAGTGTCCATGATGCATAAAATATACTGAGAGCAATTAAACAACTGTCAGTGTTCATTTTCTAATAAAAGCATACTGGAATAATCATTGTACAAATTAACAGGACTTGATGAAACAGAGTCAAACTGGTCATGGACATGGCTCTGATATTTTCACTATGCATCTTATGCTACATCCTCCAGCCAGCAACACTGCTTCATAGGAGACACCACCAAGCACTAACACCACATCTCTCTAGTTCAAGATGTTGCTGGGTACAGTTGCTACTAATGCACGATCAGCTCTTTTACTCTGCCATCTTGCCATGGGTCGGGCACAGGATGGAACCTGGAGACCTCACTGGTCATTTTTTATTCCTGTTCTTAATGGAGTAGGAAAGACTCCTCAGGAGGCAAAAGCCTGTGGAATGTATTCGGATGAAATCAGCATGCCCGGGAAGACAGGGCTGACCAATCAGGGGCAGAGTAGATGATCTCATCCTCACTGAGTGATGTATGGGGAAAAACACCTTCCCCACAGGGGCATTCAGTGGCAACCAGGAGAATTTGCCCAGTCAGTATCTTAAAATATGACTAGAGTTTCACCCCCAGATGCAATCTTAGCTGAATACAAAGATGAATATATCAAAGAACAGACCCTTTCTTCCGAAAAATCAGCAACAGAAAGAACAGTAAATGAAATTCTGGAATATTTTCCACCACAGCAAAATGCAAATATAGTGAAGAAACTTACTGCTATGACACTGGAAACACACATTTTGAGTTGGTAGGTAGGCTTCTGGTTGCTCTAGAAAATACAGGGCCTCAATGCCACACGCCAATGAGATGCTTTCTAACAGCTGGTCCACAAAAAGCTATCTCATGCTCAGTTCCATGCATAGGTGGGCTCCCAGGGCTCTCCACCTAGAACTCACCTAAAACTTTCTTTCAGAGCTCGCTGGTTAAAAGCTGTCAAGACCTCTGGTTTATATTCTCCATCCTAGTCCAACCATCCAGAGATATGTACAGTTTAGCTTATCTCCTAAAAACAACAATAGTTGCCTTCAGTAATGACAATAATGGCAGTTATTTTGTACTGCTCAAATCAAAGACATCAACAAATCTGAGGAAGTGCAAGTGTATTTGAGTCCTGACCTGTCTTTAATTACCAAACCCTGAGTTCCAATTCTCTGCTGGGGCTGTGGCAGCAGGCATTTTGCTTTGATTTGGCTTGGTTTGCTTCCCAGTCATAGTGATGGTTGTGGTATGTCCTTAATGGAGTGTTAAAAGACCTAGGTATTCCAGCCCGATTGCCAGTGAGTGTTACTGTCAAGTCATCCTATGGTCTCTTTCATTTCAAAGAAGAGAAATCTGACACTCCTTTTGAATTGTTCAGGTTTTATAGCAAATCTTTCTCTTTAATATGTGTCAATATTATTTCAGAATCTTGAGTTCCAGCCTCAAGAAAAGTGTACATCTTCATATTGGATAAGAAAATGATATTCTTGGGCTCAGCCATCAGACACAGCTTGAACACAGGAGCAGAGCAAATGAAAATGCTATTTATAATCTCAAATATCAAACTGTTCCCCAAAGTGACAAGATCAATATTGCAACTCCGAGCTTCTCTCTCCCTGGCAGGTGGTGCTATTAAAATATGAAATAACACATCTCTTTGGTGAGGAAAAGGCCCCTCAGACATCCCCAACGTCCTCCTGAAATCTGAAGTCTCCCTTCTGCTGACAAGGGAGAGGCTGTGGGAGTGTTCCAGAGATTCTTTCTCTCTTGGATGTGAGCTTTTGGCAGATGGGAATGCAACAGCTCCCATTCGTCATCCCTGTTAATATCTGCATCTCTGCCCAGCTGCCCTGCTCCAAAAGTGGCCTCTGGGCTGAGTTATCCTAGCTAGGATAAAGTATTTCCTTTTTACCAAAGTGCTGTTTCAGTACAAGTGGAGGGTCCTCTATCATGCACTCAACACTGCTACTTCTGCAATGACTTTATGGGAATTTGTGTCCCCCAGTCCTTTCACTTTCTGAGGAAGTCATGTTGTAGCACGTACACTGAGACACTGAGGAAATACTCAAAATGTCCTAGGGATAAAGAACACACCCCAGTAGGTTTACTGGGGGACAGACTTTCACTGATTTTCATTTTAGGAGCCTCCTGGGAAAGAAAGAAAAGATCAAAGAAAAAGAATGACAAGGGAGCTTTAGGACAAGACAAATGGAAGGCACTAAGGAAGGAAGCAGGAAGGAATGAGTTCCTAGGTGAGGTCTGCCTGGGTGAGGGGCTGTCCATCACCAGCTCTTTCCCCTTTCCAATTTCAGTGCTGAGGTCCACTTTAAAATGGGAATCTTGCATTTTAGAATTTAACTATCTTTTCTGTCATTAGTTGAACTGGCCATTAAGTCTACTCACAACAGTGACATTCCCCTGGCTGGGATCATTCTCCTCAGTCATTTCACTTCCTGAGAAAGTTGTGTTGTAGCATATACACTGAGACACTAAGGAAGTACTCAAAGTGTCCTAGAACTCTCAGACCCAGGGTCTCCAAGCCAGTTAGCACAAGGCAGGCTGAAGGGTGGTAGGAAGAAATATTGTCCCCCAACTATATCCTACCCAACTCTGGAGGTCTCCAGAATTCTACCACCAGCTTCTGATTAGATTCATGTCAAGGTGTACAACCCTGTTGTTCCTCCCTCATGCCCTGTCATTCCTCCCTCATACCCAGCTAAAATCTTTTTAGGTTATCACCAGTAGTTTTAGTTACTTTCTCATTGCTAGGACAAAATACTTGACACCTACAAGTTAGAGAAGGAAAGGTTAATTTTAGCTCATAGTTTGTAAAGGTTCCAGTCCATAGTTGACTGGTTCCAATGCAGGGCTGCATGGCAGAGGAGAAACAGTCCATGGCAGGGCAGACAGGAGGCAGTGAGCCACCAAAGAAGAAAGAGGGATACATAATGCACTTCCAGGCCACACCCAGTGACTCACCTCTTCCCACCAGGTTCACCTCTCAACATCAGACTCAGCTATCACCCCATCAGAGGACTAACCTAGTATCACACATGCCTGATCCAGTTACCTCCCAAAAGCCCCACCTATGAACACATGAGGTTTTGGGGACATCTAGACATACGCTGAAATACTAGTCGTTTAGACTGTCTGGGAAAACCAGAGAATATCTAGACACAGATGTGCAAGGGGAGGAACATGGATGAGGCACAACAGAGACCTCTGACCAGGTTGGGTGGGCACTGAAATCTCCAGGGGTACACCATCTGGTTCTTTCCCTTTCTCTATGGGCTCTGTGCTCTGCCATGGGGCTTTCTGTAAGCGCAGGAAATTGACAACCAAAGGAAAACACAGTGCCTGTGATGTATCCGCTGCAGCACTGCCCAGCATGAAGATGTCAGGGGGATGCACGCTGGGTGTATGGTGGTTTTCATCTGCTTACAAGCTGAGGTTTCCACGGAGCCACATAAAGGATGGATCCGCTGGACACACACAAAGCTATGCCAGCCTCACAAAGTGCAAGCTTACCTAGAAAGAAATGGCCAGCTCTTCCTGAGCCAGAGAATACTACTGCCATTTCAAAGGAAAAAAACAGGGGAATCTTTCATTTAGGAGTAAAAGAATATCCAAAGCATTTAAATACTTTTGAGATTGTTGTTATAAATCTCAATTTTCAGTGCATGAAATTATGGTGAAATGGTTTACTTGCATTTCCTGGATGCTTGGCTTCATAATAAAGTGAAATTTTTAACAATATTCACTATGACGTGCCTGAACCTGCCAGCAGGCGTAAAATGTAGCATGGCTTGTTCATAGTAAAAACCAGAACAGAATACACAACATTTAGTTTTTAAGAATGTTTCCAGTGTGCCAGACACTGTCTCATGCAGTGATGAGATGTTGAACAATTTAGTGTAACAACGTCCCGATGAGCTTGGTGCAATTATTAATTCCATTTAAAGATAAGACAACTGAGATAAGAAAGAGTTGGCTGTTACTCAGGTTACACTGGGGTATTGAAGGTGGCTTGCTAAAACTTGAACCCAAACAGATTGACCTCAGAGCCTACATCTTGCCTAGCACTTACAGCTGGTCTTTGTAGCAAGAGAGGGACAAAGAAAAAAAATTCCATAGCCTTTGAGTCAGTAAATTTGGCAAATTTCAATCCACCAACACACAATGCTAACTATGTAGAAAGGGACTTTTTAAAAAGTGACTAATTCACAATAAAAAGGGATAAAGTCCATAGAGCAGCATGGATGAACTCTGAAAACTAGATGCTCAGGGAAGAAGCCAAACACCACACAGCTACCATGACCAGCAGGAAATGCCTGGCGCAGGGAAATCCGCAGAGATGGGCGGGAAGCAAGTCAGTGGTGGCCAGTGGCCAGGCTAGGATGGGTGAAGGGCAGTGACAGCTAATGGGTACAATTTCTCTTTAGGGTGATGAAAATGGTCCAGGATGGATAGTGGAGATGACTGCAGAATTCTGAATATCCTAAAAACACTGACTTACACACTTCACATGGGTGAATTGTAAGGCATATGAATTAATTCTTGAGAAAGCTATTACCAAAACAAAACAGAACAAAATGGAACATCGGGGTGCCCTGCTCTGCCTCCAGAGTTGAGATATCCAGGAGGAACTGCGAAATGGCCACAAAGGGAGGTTTTGTCCCTAGCATGGCCACAAGAAGTGAAGGGGCAGACGACAAGGTGATCCTGGCCCTTAGTTCTCATCCCAGTGCTATCTCTGACCCTCTTCAGGTTTAGAGACTCCTGTTCATGAGTGAGGGACCTGGCTCAAGAAAGTCACGCGATTTGCCTGGAAACTTGGGGACAGGATCTAGTCAGGCTCCTCTGACTTACCAAATTCATAGCTTGTCACTACATAGCTCTTTCTCCCAGTACCCCAGGGAGGTCACTGTTGGTGGTCACCTCAAATTTCTCCTCTTTAAAATCACAGATAGACTGGTATATCTCTGAGTGCTAACTTACTGGCTCCAAATTACTGGTTTTTCTAGGCTTACTTTTTTTTTCCCGCCTCTAGGCTTGTTGGACTATCTTTGCCTCCCGAAATGATCTTTTCAATAAATTGTTTACAATTTCATTATCTAGGAAACGACAGGAATAAAGGTGACAGTTCTATCTGTGCTCCACAAGGGACAGATCATTTTCCAGGTGCCTGGCTTGTTCCTCTGTGTCCATGTGAGAACTGGACAGAGGCTCAAGGTCAAAGGTGGAGCTCAGGACACAGAAATATCACTCAGAGAGAAAGCCCGACAGCAGGACACTGGGAGGAAATGCTATTTCTAGGACAAGTGTCTGGCAGGTTAAAAATAGAGATGTTAAAGGTCACCAATTCTATTTGGAATTGTCTGTAAGTCTCCAGCTCAAAGATTTAGTGTCTCATCAGCACCAAAAAACCCAGCTACCTCCCACATTCAAGACATCAAATGCTACTACACACAGATCGTTACCTGAGACAGCCCCATCTAGTGGGTGGCAAAGCCCCATGGTACCCTCACCCCTAGGACACCTTCGGGGAGGGCTTGTCTTTTAGATGGCTACCTTCCCCTCTGCCTCAGTCTGAGACCTCATTGTCATACAGCACCTTTCGCTTTGTCACCTGGCAGGGACCTGGCACCCTCCATCTGCAAAACGTGCTTGAAATGGTTGGCTCAATGGCACATGTTTGGGGCAGATTTGAAAACAGGACCATTGCAGTTGCAATCAGGTCATACTTGTGTAGCCTGAGCCTCAATCTATTCATTATTCCCCAAATCCTACATTTGTCTCCAATAGTCTGTGCGGAATTTCCAGAGTAAGCCCAACCCAAATCATTCTTGCCTTTCTTACTTAAGGTCATAGTCATACCTATTCGATAGCCAACATTCTGCACTTCATTGCTTTTTGGTCTTTCTAAAGTATTCATTTCTTAGGGTTGCTGTAACAACCCTAATCATGAGGATTAAACAACAGAAAACCTTCTCCCATGATCCTGAAGACAGTCTGAAACCCGAGTGTGGGAATGGCTGGTTTTGTCAGAGGCCATGAGGAAGATCTATATGGGTGTCTGTCCAAATGTCCTCATTTTACAAGGATAGCAGTCACATGGATTAGGGCCTTTGCTAGATGAGTATGACCTCATTGAACTGATTACATCTTCACTGACCCTATTGTCAAATCAGGCCTTCTTTTGAGGCACTGAGGGTCAAGGGCACTCATAACAAGTGTGCTTACCATCTGTCTCATTACTTTGTGAGCTCCTGAATCACTGGAGCTCTGGTTTCTAAACATTTTGCATCACTGCAGAATGAATACATTATTCCTGAATGAATGAACCAGTGAATGAATGAATGCTTGCCTAATTTCTTTCCCTCCCCAGCTACAAGGTATAACTATATCCTGTTCTTAAACTGGCCAGCCAAAGTACCTTCTTCTCTACGGTAGCATCTCCCCCAAAATAATTTCTGAATTCACAATCCTCAGGCTGCTCTGGTTCACAGCTGGTCAGACCTACTCTCTGTATGGTTCCTCTCACACTTCATAGTTTCATTCTGGGGCTTCTTCATGAGATAATTTTAACCATGATTCTCTCTTCAAAACAGAGCAACTGCGATGACTTATTTTTGTCACCAGCAGCGAACTCGGTAATCTGTAATATAAATAGTGATGAGCTCGAGAGCCTCCTTGCAGAGTTTAGCACTGTGTGCTCCTTGCTCTGCAACTCTTACACCAACTATTCCCATCTGTATTCCTTCTGCGCGATATATAATTGATCTCAGCTGCCTTCCACTGACTTCTGGCTTCTGTCTGCATTCCTTGTGCTTGGCAGCATCAAGATTCCAGCTCAGATAGAGGTAGAAAAGCAGATATAGATGCCTGATGTGACCAGTGCAGGTCTGATGTGTGAGGACCATTAAAAGTCTGGACAAAAGGTTTGTGCAACAGATAAGAAACACTGACACAGACACCTGCTGCAGAAGGTAAGAATCTCAGATGACTGCCAAGAGCCTCCCTTCTTCCTTCCAGAACAAGGCTATTTGTGCTCCATACTCTGCCTCCAGGATTCACAACTAACCTCTAGGAGACAGGAGCCATGACATCAGGGAGAACTTGCGGTCAAGGCAGGGTCTGCATGTAGTGCCTGGTTCTGGTGGGGCTGCTCTGTTTTGCAGAGGTTAAGGTCCAGCACTAAGTAACAGGGACTTTGCTGTCAGTGCATGATCACCCCAGATGAGAAATCTACCTGCTTGAACTTTCAAGTGTGCCCACTGCAGAGTCTGGTTCTGAGCTCCAGTTTGCTGCAGTGCCCTGTTTCCTCAGAGCATGATTCACTGGACAGCACCCTAAGCACTGGATAGCATGGCTGTTTTTAGCATCTGTCCCCAATCTTACCTCACCCTGTTTTTGCCATCATCTGG
>RJWT010008950.1:0-25532 GCA_004365215.1 Cuniculus paca | reverse complement strand
TCAAAGTATTTCCTCTAAATACTTATTTTCACCTGCCTAATAGAAAAGAGGGTGGAGTGTGGCAATCTACCAATCCCGGCTTCTGGAGTGAGTTTGCAGGGAAATTTTTTGATGCTCCCAGGTTATAAGTTGAAACAAATCGTCGATCAGTACCCATTCTTTCCTCTGATTTCCCATCGTTGCCTTCAGTCCAAAATAACATTCAGAAAGTTTTCGCTGGTGCTGAAATTAAGTTGGTGCTGGTTTCAGGCCAAGGCTCTTTGGGCTCTGGGTGGTTCGGGAAGACTACAGGCCACAGGCATCGGATTTACAGCCTCTGATCAGATCTTTGTCTTTTCCTCCCTTAACTTGCAATTCCAGAGACACTATAATGATGAAGATCCTGAAAAAGAAAAGCGAATAAAGGAATTAGAGTTGCTCCTAATGTCCACTGAGAATGAGCTGAAAGGACAACAGGCATTACCAGTAAGCACGTCACCGGATCCTTGGGTAGCGGTTGCAGCTTCACCCCAACACTTTCTCTATCCTTTTTCTTTTTTTCTAAATATTACACCAGCAAAGTGTTCCATATCCATTAAAAATGCTTAAGCCCAAGATGTTGCTAATAATGAAATACAGTTGTTATCAAAATGTATGTACAATTGAAAGTAGTCCTTTTGCGATGCCTCAACATCTATCTATTCTTTTTCTCCTGGAGTGTATTCAATTCAAAGACTAGAAAAGATAAAGTTTAATGAAAATCCCTATTTTATTTGCAAAATATTATATTTATACGGTGCCTGTTTGACTTTTTCTATTGTTTTCTTGACCTGTATCTTTATATTTTATAATCTCAAATGTGATTGTATACATGTTTAGTGTATGCATGTAAATATATATTTATACCACTTCTGCACAAAGAAAGATTAACTACTGTCTTTTGTTTGCATTTGTGAAAGCTGTGTTGGCCATTATTGAATTCTGACATCTTTTTTTAGTGATTCGGCAGCAAACTGGGAAAGCAGCTTGTACTTGCTAACATTTGTAGTTAACCAAGAAAGTGAATAAAAGAGAAGTGATACCCAGTAGGTATTCTTAGGGGTAAATTTCTTTTTTGCTAAATAATAAAGTGATTATGTGGACATGGTAGTTCGACCACTTTTTAACTTTAGTTGCTGTTTTGCAATTTCTCCTGTTGCGTGGCCATGCTGTAAGGAGGCTTCTGTTAATTTGCTCTTCTGCTTTCCTAACCACGTTGATTTGGCAGCCCTTCACGGCATCAGTGCAATCTGTGGCCTTAGAAAGGAATAGAAGCAAAAGTGCACAGATAAAAGCAACTCTAGCTCCTGGATCCTCTAGCATTTTAGTAGCTTAGGATGCAAATGGGACAATTCTTCATTCACAACAAACACTGATGGACCTTTTGCAAATTATATGCAAGTGGATTTCCAAGGTGCTCATGTGAAAATTTTGCACTTTGATGCATAGTCCCATGATCTGAAATTTTAACAAAATGATAATAAAGTAATCGATCATGTAGGTACAAACCAGGGCACTTTTCAGAAGCGTCAGCTTGCATTGACTAAAAGGAAACATCTTGACAACTGTCTCACAGGCATAAGTTCTGGATGATGCAACTACTTTTATCTTTCCTCCAACAGCATCTGATACCTTGTGCAACATCATTGCTAAGTTCCTTCTTCCTTTCTTCTCCCCACTCTTTATTTCTCCACCCTGCCCCACCCCCCTTCCTCAGACACAGAGCCACACATGCAGCTACCCCGGGTGGCACAGCACCTCCATTGCCGACCACAGCAGACCTCATGGAGAAGGTGCACCTGTTTCCTGTTTGGGAGAGCACCACTCTACTCCGTCTCTGCCGGTGGATCCCGGCTCCCTACCTGAAGAAAGCGCCTCGCCAGCCAGGTGCATGATCGTCCACCAGGGCACCATTCTGGACAATGTTAAGAATCTCTTAGAATTTGCAGAAACACTCCAATTTATAGATTCTGTAAGTAGAATTGTTCATTCAAGTTAATGTTTCTGGAGAGGGAATTAGAAAATACGTTTTGTAAGTCACTGCCATATTCTGTAGCAAATATTATTGGCCTAGATTCATGTAAAGGTAAAAGTATGATTTTAGTCTTTTTTTTTTGTTTTGTTTTTTTGTGGCACCGGGGATTGAACTCACAACCTTGTGCTTACCAGGCAAGCACTTAGGCCGCTGAGCTAGATCCCCGGCCCTGATTTTAGTCTTAATGAATATGTTTTTTAAGACATCCGATTCTATAAGCTGCCCAGACAATAGCAGCTTTCCACACTTTTCCTTCAAAGAGCATAATTTTTTTTTTAAATAGTGAGGTTGATGACTTACAAGGCAGAGCTTAGGTTATGGGAAGGTTGTTTGAGTTACTTGTACCTAATTTTCCATTTGGCTTACTTTTTTGTGCTTAACTTGAATTTTGCTTTGCTTTTGTGGATAGCACATGAAGAATTATGTTTACGTGGAGCATAAAGCAATCTCTAGGCATATTTGACATAATAGTTCATTGGTTGGACGTGACTTTTTCTACAAAATACTGAGCGTTGATTACTGGTCCCTCTGGTTCATAGAAACAAAATTATCTTTAAGGAACAAATTGGAGCTCAGCACCCCCTCAGCAGCCGCTCACTTCGTTTCTTTGGTTTCTAGGTTAAAAAGCATTTCCTGCATCCCTGTTGGGCAGAGGATGGATACTGCAGCAGTGCCATCTAGAAAGGTTTTCCCTTTGCTTTAGATTTTAGCTTGGAGGCAGCTCAGAGACCCCTGAAGCTGGAAGAAGACCAGCAAATGGGCTGATGCTTTCCTTGCATTTAGCATCTCTTGCTCAGTGCTGTGTTTCAGGTGACAATAGCACACACCTCACGCATCTCAAAGTTCTGTGCCTCCCACATTGTTTCAGGATTCTTCATCACGGTGTGATATCAGCAGTTTTGAATTCTCTGAAGAAGCAGCTTTTGCACCTAGCCAACATCACACAGGCAGAGCCCTTCAGCTTCAGCAAACAGAGGGCAAGGGGACCACAGGAGAGCCTAGCCCAAGGGTGAACAAATGCATGTTGGGTGAGGGCTCACTTGACTCACCCAAGGCCTTCCCTCCTGCAAGGCCCAGCACAATTCCACTGGTCATCCTTCGAAAGAAGCAGGGCCACGCCAGCCCCTTAGCCACTGGAGGCTCTAGCTGCTTCCTCTTTGCTGACGTCAGCAGTTCAGCTCCCAAGCCTTCCCCTGTCAAAAGCCTGCCCTTCTCTCCCTCGCAGGTAGAGCACAGTTTCTGCACAGCTGTTACTAATTTACAACAGACACCTGAGCCTTAATAATCTAGAAACTAATGCTTTGGAACAAATGACTAATTACTGCTCCCCTTGCTGATTGCACCCCAGTGCTGCATCTAGCTGAGCCCAAGTCAATGCCTGGCAGCAAGCTGGCTAATGATTTTACTGTAATTCTCTCTCTTGACTGTTTGATGGTTTGGAAGATAGTTGCATGATGTGCTTTTATTTCCTTCCACACTAGAGTTTAGCATTTCTGTGCCTTCCTCTTCTCCCTTCTGATTCCCTCCGTTTTAAAATTTTAACATGTTTTCTGCACCTTTGTTCTTTTATTATATGATTCACTGACCCTGGGCAGGAGGGAACTAAATTGTAGTTGTATAACTTTTGGGTTGCAACTAGAGAACTTAAAGATTATTATTCCTCTTTAAGTGGAAATGTTTAGGGAAAGGATGATGAACAAACATTTAAGGAAGATAGCCTCATATTTCAACCTTGGCTCTTTTGAGTTGTGCCATAAGGCTTTAATAGTGTAGTTTTTGCCCAAGAATATTCTTATTTCATAATGTGTTTTTAAGGTGTGGAAATCATAATACTTGTCGGAGATTTGTGTTCCTAAAGTATCAAAATAATTGAAATTAGATAGTTTGACACTTAAACATTTTTCAGTTATGTCTGTTGAGTTTAAGAACAGCTTTAAATATTAATAAATGATACTCCCACCAAAAAACCTTTTTTTTGGCTTGTAATTTCCAAATCGTGATCTGCAGAATATTAGCTCTGTAAAACTCTATTAGATTGTTCCAGAAAAAGTCTAAATAACCAAATACATAAGTTTGGGAAACAGTGAATTGAAGTTCAAAATGGCTTCTTTCCCATAGTGCCCCTCAGAGTTTATGCTGCTGTTGTCTGGATTTTTTGTTTTTGAGACAAGGGTCTCCCTATGTTGCCCAGGCTGGACTTGAACTCCCAGACTCAAGCTAGCCTCTTCCCTCAGCCTCATGAGTAACTGAGACTACAGGCACGCACCACTTTGCCTGAATTCCTTTAAGAGTTTTTAATGTTAACGTGTTTGTGACTTTCAAGGAGGAGATTATAATTTGTTATGTTTCCCAATATTATTTTACCTTGGAATCGTCCCAGGAACATCTACCCCTCCCCAAACTTCAGTACTCTAAGAGACCCAGATTATTTTTTAGTTATTTCACATAATGTAAGCCTTATATAATAATAGTTTGGGTTCATAGATCATTAAAGAGAGAAAACACCATGAAAGAAAAATAATTTTCAAAAACCTTTTAAACTTTTTAATATTAATAAAGTCCTGTCTCATTTTTTTAATGACAGGGTCATTTACTGAGAACATTTTCTTAGGATTTTACAAGTCTTTCAGCATTGACCTTAGATTTTATATCTTAGAAATTGTACTCCAAATTTTGTAAATTCAATTGAAGTAAAATAATTCCCAACACCAGCTATTGTTAACGTCTTTATTATTTTGTGTAATGGGTCAGTAAAACATAATTGCTTGTTATCTAGGCGTGATTTTAAATCAGGCTGTATAAGGAATTGCCATTTAATCTAAGTAATTTTTTTCTTTCTCCTTATGTTCAGTTTCTAAACACTTCCAGTAACCATGAGAACTTAGACTTGGAAGTGCCTTCCTTAACTTCTACCCCTCTCAGTGGTCACAAACTGACTGTTACACCATTCCATAGAGAGCAGACTGTGAAAACTCAAAAGGAAAATACCATGTAAGTCCTTGATTCAAGAAAAAAGTATTTATCTTGTTTACTTACGTTTTATTAATAGAAGACAGTCCCCCAATGTCTGATCCATTTGAGTATATATAATTTTACCAATTGACTTACATGTATTGTGTATATTTCCACATTGAATATGTGTGTCCTGAGCATGTCACAACTATCTAGAGGTAAAAGGAGGGAAAATAAACAAATTACCTTTTGTAGCTCACTCCAGAATTCCCTGTATATGCAGAGGTAGTTTTCATATAATGTTTCCATCCAATTTGTCTATTCACTCAATAAGAACTTTTCTTCTCACTGAAAAGATTTTCAACCTCCTCTTTTTTCTTTTATAACTTATGTACAGATAAGAACCTCTTGACATGTTTAGAAATCTTATATGATTAGAAGCCAAGGGGCGATTAAGTCATCTTTATTTGATAAAGGCTTAACCTATTCGAAGAAATGGCAGAGAAAAAAAATCAGTAGGAATTAGGAGAAACCTTTGAAAGAAAGGCACTCTTACTAATTCTGAGTATAAAAAATAATTTTAAACAGCTAAGAGCTGGGATATAGCTCAGCAGCACAGCACCTGCCTGGCAAGCGTGAGGTTATGAGTTTGATTCTTGGTACAAAAAAAAAAAAATCAAATAACATATTTTGTAGTATGGGCTCCATTTTGATGAGTAAAGTTGACTAGTAAATGCCATTGTCCATCACAGTGTTTATGGTCATCATACAGACCTAGGAGCACTATCTGTGCCTTTCAAACTGTTCAGGAAAGATGAAAAATATTTTAGAGCTTCTGGTCTTAGGGGTATAATATTTTGAACTATTCGAAGCTATGTGATACACCTATTATCTTTTCCTTAATGAATACATCTGACTAATCAGCATACCCAATTCCATAACAGTGTCGGACTTTATTGTATTTAGTGGAAAGACATTAAAGTTGACAGAATAAAGTAAGGGATGTGTGTCTTTTATATTGACCCACTGCTTGTTCTCTTTTTTAAGTTTTAGAACTCCAGCTATCAAAAGATCAATCCTAGAAAGTTCTCCTAGAACTCCTACACCATTCAAACATGCACTTGCAGCTCAAGAAATTAAATATGGCCCCCTGAAGATGCTAGTAAGTTCTAGAAAAGTCTTTGGGTTTAGTTGGTTTATTAGTAAGGAAAGGCATTTTTCTCTGATGCAAAAATATCTTCTCTTCCCTGCAGCCTCAAACACCCTCTCATCTAGTAGAAGACCTACAGGATGTGATCAAACAGGAATCTGATGAATCTGGAATCGTTGCTGAATTTCAAGAAAATGGACCACCCTTACTGAAGAAAATCAAACAAGAGGTGAGCATAAGATTCTCGGGAAAAATAAGCTGTGACTCCTGCTGCCTTTTTTTCTTCAAGCAGCTTGATGTGCTTGGCATTGTTTTTTACAGGATAGTTTCACACAGGATACAGTCAAAAGGTGCTGCCAGAGTTGGGTGCGATGGCATACACCTGTAATCTCAGCCATCTGGAGGCTGAGGCAGGAAGATTGCAAATTTGAGGCCAGCCTAGACAACTTAATGAGACTGTGTCTCAAAATAAAATAAAAAGGGCTTCGAAGTAGCTCAAATCTAGAGCGCCCTGGGTCAGTCCCCATTACTGTTAAAAAAAAAAAATACTCTCAGACTACACTAACCTTTATTTGAGAAGCCAAGCCTCTTCTATTGACTCTGGGCAGAATAAATGAAAAGAGTTCAGCGGCTTTTTACTGTAGCTTTAAAAAAATCACTAATTATAGATAGATGGTAGATAGTTCCTTTTGTTTTTCCTCTGGTTATACTGAGCCAGACAGGAGCGTCCATGACCCAGGAGTGCAGATTTAAGTTAACCTGAATGCTGTGTTCCCTCACTATCTGATACCAGAGAAAATTGGAATTTACATCAGAATTGTAGTATTTCTTTAATTCATAGTAGAAAAGAAGGAAAATGTAACCTGCAAGGATCAAAGCATTAGCTTGTTGGCAAGAAGCATCTCCAGGCATCTCTCTTGGCACTGAGCATTGAGAGACTGGGCAGAACCCTCTTCCTGAGAGTCAGTGCTTCACAGAAGCCGTAGTACTGGAAACAGCAAAGCGCTTCCTGTTTCCCTTTAGGTGGAATCTCCAACTGATAAAGCTGGACACTTCTTCTGCTCGAACCACTGGGAAGGGGAGAGTCTCAACACTCAGCTGTTCACGCATGCGTCGCAGGTGGTGGATGCCCCAGTAAGTACTGGACGCAGAGCGCTGTGTGGCGCGTAGTCGCAGCGCTGCAGTCATCCACCACACACCGTGCTCATTCTCCAATGCCTCTGACTTCTGAATAGCCTCCTGCATGTTTTGGTTTTTTTTTTTTTTGTTACGGAGGATTGAACTCATGACCTCGCGCTTGCCAGGCAGGTGCTTACTTGCACTGTTATGCTAAATCCCCCGCCCCCCATAATTTTTTAAAACTGATAATTAATGCAGGATATAAAGTGGTGCTATTTTGTTGTTGTTTATTTATTGGCATCTGTTTGATCGAAGATACTTTCATTATTTGTTATTGTTTGAGTGTTCTTGGCACTTAGAGAGGCTGCTGGGTGAATGGTTTCATGAAAATAGAATATTGATTTTTACATTTATTTGCCTTCTAAAAGCAGTATTTCCATCTAGTTGTCTCTTGCTTAGTTTTATGCAACATTTACATAGTGCCAATGATGTGGCTACAAGAGGTGCCCAGCATTGTACCTGATGAGATGTCTCTCTCCATCCACAGAGGATTGGTCTAGGACAATGATGGCGAACCTTTTAGCGCTTTCAATGATATGAACAGTCCACTGTGGCACACATGGCATAGGTTCGCCACCACTGGTCTAGGACTTCCTTGGGTACCAAACTCTGCAGATGCTGAAGTCTTGTATAACATGGCACAGTACTTACATAAAACCTACATACACCCTCCCATGTACTTTAAATCATCTCTAGATTTCTTATAATACTTAATACAGTGTAAATGTGGCAGTGTTTCTCTCTCTCTCTCTCTCTTTTTTTTTTGGTTGAATCAATGGATGCGGAAGGCTAACTATGTTGCATTGCTGTGCCTACTACCATTTTTCAGTTTGCAATTTGTGAATAGATGCCCTTATTATGTCTTATGAAGAATCAGAGCAAAAAATAATTGTTAATATTTGTTCATTATGTACTAATAATCTAAGAGCTTTAGATGAATTAATTCATGTAACCGTCACAATAACTGTATAAGGTTGATAACATTATCACTTCTGATATAGCAGCTGAGAAACTGGATAGCTTAGTCATTTGCTGAATTATATCCCTAACAAAGAAGGGAAGGAGCGGCTGGCAGAATTCTCAAAAGTCTGGTTCTAAATTCTGTACTTCATCAGTGACCTATGCTACCATTAATTTGTAGTGTTAAGGTATTTCTGCACCAGTCTATGAAATAAAGAATTCTTACCCCAGAGCTTAGTACACCTTTTTATTTTTAAAAGCATCTATTTAGCCAGTGATGGTAGCACACAAATACTCTGGCAGTCTGAGGCAGGAGGATCACATATTGGCCACTTGGACAACTGAGCAAGACCCTACCTCAAAATGAAAATAAGTAGATGGATGGATGGATAGATAGACAGACACACAGCTGGTTATGTAACTCAGTAAAAACCCTAAGTTCAAGCCCCAGTACCACACACACACACACACACACACACACACACACACACACACAGGAAAGAGCATAGATTTAGTAGATGGATATTGAGTGCCTACCACATGCCTACAACCAGGTGGGACCCTAAAGCTTTTTGGATTTCGCTGATGTTTGCTACAATAGGACAAGGGCCGGTGCATAGTTCAGTTCTCCTTTCAGCTCCTAGGGAAGAGAATTTCTGGCACATAACTGCATTTCTTACATGCTAATGCATATCATCTCATAGTATCTACTCTTTACAGTGTTAAGATTGTGTTAGCTCTCATATTATCTAACCTCATTTAAATTTCAAATGATTCTTTTCACTTTAGAATATTCTTACAAGCTCTGTTTTAATGACACCGGTGTCAGAAGATGAAGACAATGTTCTGAAAGCGTTTTCAGCACCTAAAAACAGGTCCCTGGTGAGTCCCTTGCAGGTAATTACTGTTCCAATGTTGATGTCTTAAAACTCATTCACTGTAAAAACTTATCTTGTGGTATTGTTCTTAGCATTTTAGACATAGAGGGGTGATGCTTTTTAACAACTTCATGTCTGAAAACACCCAGTAATTTTTGTTGCTACTCATATGAGATATGTTGGAAATTTTTATGGGAGCAGGTCCCCCAAATCTGATGAAGTGGAAGCATTTTTTTTAACCGTGACTGAGACCAAGATCATGTGTTAGCTTGTGTCAGTATCTCCTTCTGGTTTTAAGCATATTTAACTGTGCTTTGTTTTAAAACTTCTGTTCTTTATGCTCTATCTCTAAGCAAGCAAAGCTCAGAGACTGTAGTCTAAATGAAATTTGAAATTAGCTAGAGAAAAAAATAATCGCAGTGTATTTGACTATAAGAATAAAAAGGCAGCTGTCAAAGCTGTGACTAATCGGTAGTATACCATCTGCTGTCAGGTTTTAATATCAAAGGAGGTTTCCCTTGTAATCCTAAAGTAGGTGTGTCTGGATGAAATGCAATCCATTCCAAATTAATCTTGAGCCAAATGTAAATAAGTATGCAAATTTGCCCCCCCCCCCAATTATTTAAGCTAGACTAGTATCTAGCCAGTCCTGTCTGTCCCCCAGTGCTACTCACGGAGGGAATTCATGAGCCCCGGAGCAGGTGGAGCACCTAGGTTCAGAAGCAGCAAGTCCACTTGATGCTGTGCATTGAAAGGCCCTGCAATAGAGCAGCAGACTTTGAGAGCAGCCGGTTCTCTAGGGCTTCTCTACCACTGCATTTGCTTTCTTCTTCCAAATTGTGAGAATCTTGAAACTTCCCTTTTCATTATTTGTGATACTTAGTATTACTGTTAAGTATAAACAGAGCTGGAAGAGCTGGAGGTGCATTTGTTTATGATTCAGTGGAACTGCTTCCCCATGGTTGCCCTGAGGTACCAACCCCTTTGGTGAAAGGTGGCTGGGGCTGGAGTGTGGAAAGGGAACACGGTGCTGTCGCCACCACCACCAGAGAGTTCCTGAGTTGGCCAGGCGTGAATAGGGCCCATGTGAAGAAGACCCAGCTTATCGCACAGAACTGGGAGAGGAGGACAAGGCCGAACTCCACCTAGGCATTGAGCGACACAAAAAAGAGATTAGAAAGATCGCAAGGCGGGGGGCAGTCATCTTGAAATTTTACCTAGGGCTGATCCTGGTTTGGAAGGGAGACCTTTGCTTGGGTTTTTCTTTGGCCTTTGGTCTCCAAAGTATAAAATACGATTAATGCCCTCAGCACTTCGCTAGATTAAGTTTTATAAGTGTCCTGTAAACTAGCCAGGGACTCAATCGGTCTTTATAATAGTATAGGGAAAGTATATTCTAAATTTCAAAGAGCAAACATGTAAAAAAGGGACAGTATCATTACATTTGCATACTTGAAAACTCTTGATTATTTTTCTAAAACTGAACCTTAGCCACATGTGGTGGCACATGCCTATAATTCCAGCTCTTAGAAAGCTGAGGCAGGAGGATCCCTGTGAGTTCAACGCCAATAAGACCCTGCCTCAGAAAGTTAAAAAACAAAAAACAAACAACAACAAATATATATATATATATATATATATATATATATATATATATTGAATCCTAGTAGTTTTTCACCTAATGTTTAGGCAAAACTATTCAGAGCTGAACAATGTGATGATTAAAATATATATTACATAAAAGTTCACAATAATGTCAATGTTTATGAAAAATAAATTGTCTATAAAATAAATTTTGTTCCCACAGAACTTTTAATGCTATTAAATTTTTTATTTATTTTTATTTTATTTTATTCTTTTTTTTGGTACCTGGAAACAAACTCAGGGCCTTGAGCTTGTCAGGCAGGCGCTTATGCCAGTGATCTATATCCCTGGCCTCATTATTAAATTTTTAAAAAATTATTCAGTATGGAACTTATCAACATATTTGTATTTTATTTAATGGAAATATTGGTTATCTTTAAAACCCCAAGTAGTAGCTGTATTTTATTAACCTGTGGTTTCTAGTATATCAGTGAGTCCTGTTTGGCATCTACAGATTCCAATATCTGTATACTATTAATACTTAAATATTAAACTGAGTCAGTGTTTCTGCCTACCCTGGGTGATTTGTTGATTTCTACTGAGCAGATAGTCTGGTACGATACATAAATAATTGATTTGAAGAAACACTAAATCAATGAATGCTAATACCAAGTTATCAATTTCATTTTGTGTCATGGAGTTCTAACTTCCAGAACTAAAGAAATATGTTATTTCTAAAACGTTTCCAGCTTTTGTGACAACTATTAGAAAATGTGTTAAGTGATTTTAAATATTGCTTATATTTGATCTACTGCGCTCAAGTATTGCCTTAATCACTTATACCTCAAGTAATCGGGCTGCAACAGTACTTAAACAATACCTGCTCTTATCTGGGGTGGATGTGTTTCTTCAGGATCCTTGGTGGTGCCTGACATTGTGGCTAGCACCAAACCCTATAAACCCTATGAAATACTATTTTATTACCCTATACTTAGGTACTTATGATAAAGTTTAACTTATGAATTAGGTACAGTGGGAGATTAATAACAACCAGCAATATAATAGAACAATTGTAACACTATACTGTAATAAAAGTTATTTAAAATTTATAAAATTGTTCATTTCTGGATTTCCCATTTAATATTTTAGACCATGGTTAATCCTGAATAACCGAAATTACAGAAAGCAAAACCAAGGCAGTGGGGGGTGCAGGAACCACTGCGTATGTTTTTATGTAGTTTGGGAATATTGCTTGTTTGAAACATAATAGCATTTTGTGTATTTTCATTGTGATCCAATGTGATTGGGCAGATTTTTCACACATGGCATTATTAAACATTTTTTTAAATGATCTGGCTATTCAATTTAAGAGTACTTTACATAATCTATACCTTTTGCCACTTCTTACAATAAATCAAATATTAAATGAGATTTTATCCAAGCCATCTAGATATTTTGTCATTGTAGGACATTTAGTTGAAACCACAAAATAAAATGATTCCCCAAATTAAAAAATTCAAATATTGCCAGGCGTGGTGGCTCACGCCTGTAATCCCAGCACTCGGGAGGCTGAGACAAGAGGATCGTTGTGAGTTCGAGACCAGCCTGGGCTACAAAGTGAGCTCAAGGCCAGCCTGAATGGCATAGCGAGACCCTGTCTCAAAAACACAAGGGCTGGGGATCTAGCTCAGCGGCCTAAGCGCCTGCCTGGCAAGTGCAAGGTCATGAGTTCAATCCCCAGTGCCACACACACACAAAAAAATTCAAATATTTCTAAAATGCAAAATATTTAGCATTGATATAATTGATTGTATATCTAATTGTCTAAATAACTTATTAAACACAAAAATATTTATTGAAAGCTATAGGTAACTGAAATTCTGTGTTCTTCATTCTAATTTAAATCATTCCTGACTTGATTATGACACTAATATTTTAGACAGAGTAATTATAGGTTTTGAGGCCCACATACTAGACCTTTACAGTTCTGTTTCTAATATACATATATAAACATACATGCTTATATATGAATAGAATATGTATAAATCCTGTTTGATATTTTAAAACTACAAATGAAGACACTAAAGCTGAGTGTGGTGGTACACCCCTAGTCTCAGCTTCGGGGTGTGGGGCGTCGCTGAGGCAGGAGGATTGCTTGATCCCATGAGTTTGAGGCCAGGCTGGGTAACATAGCAGAGACCCTGTTTATTGTGTATGTAAGAAGAAGTAGCTACGAGTCTTATATTTCATTATGATAAATTTCAAATCAAAATAGAAAGTAAACTATGGCTAGGCATGGTGGTGCACGCCTGTAATCCCAGCACTTAGCAGACTGAAGCAGGATAGCTGCTAGTTCGAGGTCAGCCTGGGCCACATAGTGAGTTCAAGCCTGGCTTGAACTATATAACAAGACCCTATCTCAAGAAAAACAAAAAATCAAAAAGAAGAAAAAGTAAACTGTGCTCTGAGCTTATTAGCATTTTGCCAAATTTATTTCATTTATTTTTAAGAAGCATATTAAAGTGAGTTCCAGACAATCTAACTTATGTACTTCTGGATTATCTCTAAAAACAGGCATTTTTGCAGTTTCATCTATAACCTTACACCATTATCATACATTATGAATAATAATTCCTTAGTATTCTAATTCTTAGGGCATATTTAAATTTTCTCATCAGTTGATAGAAAGATCTATTGTTTTATCAAAATTGAAACAATGTCACACATTTCATTTGGGTTTTTTGTTTTGTTTTGTTTTTGTTTTTTGAGACAGGGCCTCACTGATCCCAGCACTGTAAGCCTTGAACTTGCTATGGAGCCCAGGTTGGGCTGGATTTTACAGTGCTGGGATTACAGGTGCACATGTGCTCTCACACCAGCCTGTATTTAGTTTTTAAGTCTCTTAAATCTCTTCTAATCTCTAGGCCAGTGCTGTCCAAGTTGCCTCAGTCCCATTTGGTAGCCTTTAGTCATATGCGGCTCTTGAGCACTTATAACATGGCTTGTGTCTCTGAGGAACAAAATGTTTCTTTTTATTTAATTTAAGTGGCTTTAATTTACAAGCCACAAACACAAGAAAAAATTAAACAGTCACTTTCCTTACTGTTCTTTGAATCAGCCATTTCCCTAAGGTTTCGTTTCGCTGGGAAGAGGTCTGTAAAACCAAAATCAGGGTGTTAAGTATACCCATTGTTATGTGGGTCGTCACTGAGATGCAGTGAATTTTAATAACTCAGAATTCTGTATATGTCTCAATATATAATCTATAAATAGATTAAATTTAAATAAGCAGAGGCTTTTATTAGCCATTATGCACAATCATGTTATATTTGTTTGTTAAATTATGTTTAATCTTTTTTTCAAGAATTTGCATAATGGTAACAATCGAGTTTCTTTCTCTATCTCTTTTTTCTCTGCTTTAGTTTTACTGTTAAAGTAAACATAGTGGGCTGGGCATAGCTCAGTGATAGAGCATTTGCCAAGTATGCCTAAGGCCTTGGGTTCAATCCCCAGCACTATAAAAATAAAAATCAAAGTATTCTTATAATAACAATGTTTGAGATATTTTTTATGTTTATATCTTTCACATGGCCCAGAACATGTGAGATTTTCACATTATATTATTGTTAGTACTCATCCTTTTCCCCACATTTCTTTTCCCCCCCCAAATTTCTGGGATAGAAGATGGAGTCTAAAAGCCTATAAAATGATCCCAGATGAGGAAGCAGTGAAAATATTCAGCTTAGAAAGCATGCAGTTTGGAGCAGGAAAGGCAAGTTCACTGTGGGACACCACTGGACCCTGCCATTCAGAAATTACCCTGGGAGAAGACCTAGGCCAAGTGGCGAACTTTTTATTTAGAGACCAAGTGCCAAACTGCAACCCAAAACCCACTTATTTATCGCAAAGTGCTAACAGTGCAATTCAACCTGAATACTGAGGTTTTGCTTTAGAGAAAACAGCTCTTCATTAACATCTTTTGTCTAAAAGGAGTAACAGTAACACATGTGCCATAGATTCTCCACCATTGACCTAGCCAGGCACACAGAGCTCTCCTCGGCAAAGAGAAAATACTGCCTGTTTTCCTCAATATGCTTTTCATGTTGAAATAAATACATTCTACTAACACACATTTCTTGAGGTAGACATTGTTATTGGTGGATCCAAACTGTACTTATGTTATAAGCCTTTTGAACTTGTCGTTTTCTCTTAAATTATAATTTCCTTTTATTCCTATTTAAAACCCAAATATAAAAGATGTGTTTATATGCTTTTTACTCACTCACTTTCCTCTTTTTTGTAACCACAGAATGACAGCTTTAAATTTTAATTTCCTGACTTAGCTTGTCATGGTCTTACTTTTTTAAAACAGCAAGTTTAAGTGAATTTCTCAAGTCACTGTTACTTAAACATTTTCACACAACATCAAAGAATTTTAAAATATTATTACTAGTAATCAAGATTCACTTTTTCCCTTGGCTTTTTGGTTCTGTGTGTTTTGGATTGCTCCTATCTTTATTTGATTTGTTTATGATAGGCGTTGCTGAGAAGTGTAATAAACTCCATGTGGGCAACAGAACCTGAATTCTGGTCTGGACTCTGCCATTTCCTAATTGCATGACTTTAATTCGCTCGGTGAATTAAATTGCTTGAGCCCATGACATAGCCTCCACTCGTCTCATGGTTGCTACGAAGATCCAGTGAACATAAAATTGTTTCCAAGATGGCGGCACAGTGGCCACAGCGCACCAGTGGCCTTATTATTAGGCAGAGACTACACATAGTCTGTGTTCTTAAACAGGCAAATGAGGAGGCCTCATCAATGGCCAGGCCTTCCCTTCACTGTGGTGTTCTGTTTCCTCTAGTATACTGTTTCTTTTTCTACTTTTGTAAAACAATGTCAGTGGGTCACCAGAAGAGATAGCTGATTCATCTGATTCCTTGAAATAAAGGTAGTCAGACCTCTTGGTATTATGAAGATGAAACTGCTGGTTTACCGGTTTTCACTTTGTTTCTGCTGCTTGTGTCAGCATGGAAACGGTTTACATGTGCTAGAGAAATTTCTGAGCATTTGTTAATCAAGCCTGTTATCAACCTGCTACCCTGTGTGTCTCCACACTTCCTTGGCTCTCCCTTTTGGTCACTTTTTTCCACTTACCCTGGCAAAACTTCATGTAGCTGTCAGTCGTACTGCAGTGACCTGTTTTCAACAGATGCTGTAAATTAAGCAGGTTTTCTGTGTGCAGCTTCGGGCTTGAACTGAGAGGGGGAAGCTCTGTTGAGCTCAGAGTCAGGGTGCCCTGCCCCAGACATTGCAATACATGGATTTTTCATTTGTTTGTCTGGTAACTTCGAGTAAACACTCTGAGATAGAATCTTGCTTGGGGAGGCCAGCAAAAGATAGAATTGCTTTAGGGTTAGGGCAGTTTGGCACTTGTCTTAATCATAATGGTCTGGAACAAATATATGACCGAAATGAGAGCTGTTTTTCTAAAAACGCGTGACACCCTAGGCTATATGATACAAACTTTGGGAAGCCTATTAACATGTAAGATAAAGAGACCTCTGCAGACATCTGGGGCAAACTTCTTTGGCGAAGGGTCCACATACATTAACAGTTGTTCATTTAAGCTTGGGAAGTGCAGGCATTGCCGAACGGGACAACTTCCAGTCACCATCTGCACCTTTAATCCTCAAAGTTTTAAGGTTCTTTCCTGTGAAAATTTAGCAACCCTGAAGTTGGAGGCATTTAATTAATCTCTGCTGACAAGGAAGTCTCTACCAGTATTTTGGTATCCATTAACCTTACCATAGCAACGTTTTCACTCAAAAGCATCCCTGACTTAGATACAGCTAAAGATTTGTACATTCTTTCCTATAACTGATGCATTTTAAAAAGATGTCCCTCTGAGAAGGAATTCTGACTTCTAGAATTTTCATTTAGGACAAATCTTTTCTTCAGATGAGTTACATGGAATTCTTTCTTCTTACTCTTCTGAATACCATTCATGCCTGCTTCTTACAAATAATAAATCAAAATAAAAACATAATTGTATCTCACAAGTTGCTTTGATTTTTACAAAATGTTTTTTAGATTGATACAGATTTCTTAAACCTTAAAATTGTAAAACACAGAATTGCCCAGTCTTCTGACATCAACAAATAATGGAGGATGTTGCTTTATGTATACACTGCTACTAATAGTAGTTGTCATTCAGTACAATGAAGAAATTCAGATTCTATATGAAAATAATCTAATTCTGACAGAAAACCACCTGTGGATATGGCCCTGTCTCATTTCATTTCTTCTGTTTTCCACAAAAGATCTGGGCATTTATTCCAGGTGCTTTCACAGGATGTTCCGGTTAAAGCTTTGACAGACTGTTTATAGTTCACTTGTGCCCAGGGGCAATGAAAGGCACATTACTGGATAACCAAGGTGACTCCCCAGCAACAAGAGGAGGATGTGTGGGTAGGATTATTAGTGTTGAAATGAATTAGGATAGAGTGGCATGTCTACAGTTGCACCAAGGGCTAATAACTAAACAAGAACTCATATGCAGAAACCTATAATGCTTATCAGTTCCTTAGTGTAAAGGAAAATAGAATTTAGGGAGCGGGAAGGAGGAGGAGGTGCAGAGATAGATGTGACAATACTAAAAATGTTCTTCCAGCACAAAGATATTTAATCCTCCTTTGTCAGAACTGTTCTGTCTGCTTGAAAAGTTGACATAGGGCCTGGGGGCTCAAGGTAAGTAAGTAGAGAGAAAGGAACTGGTGGGTTTTTTTACCCAAGTGCTCAATCTTCCAATGTTGCCTTACATTCGCTCCATTACCTGTCTGTTTTGACCAGTTTATTTTGCTTATTTCTGTGGGATGTGCCTGATTTGTGCTGTCCCACTACAGAGGGAGGTGCCTGACTTCTAGCTTATGGGCCTTTTTGTTTCTGTACACAGTAGTCTTTGCACACAACACCAACTGCATCCTGCTTTTTTGTCAGTTCTGGGGGAGTCAGGTGTCCAAGTCATCTTCCCCCTCAAGGTGATGAGCCTCGGTGCTAAGGAATTATATGCTAAGGAATTTGGATAGTTTAGTCATTTTGATTTGTATCCTCTCAAATTCTCTTTGGCCTTAGGAGAAGCTGGTTATTGGAAAAGTTCTCTGCAAATAATAATTAAAAATACATGATATCTTCTTTATACTGATCTCATTTTAAATATCTGGTCCCCGAGGAAGAGCCAAACATGAGCCAAATGATAAGCCATGTGCGCAGCGATCAAAGTCACAATTACATTTCAAGCCAAAACTGTATTAAATTGGCAATACTCAGCATTAGATTCTCCTGAATAGACTTGAGAAATTCTGCCTCAACCTAAAGCTTATATGACAAAGGGTCAGAACTCGACTCTTTGAGGAAGTGTAGTGAAAGCAAATATACTTATTTTATCCCGGCATTTTAAGACACTTAATGTACATGTTTAGAAATTTTATTTGAAATTAATCAAAGGCCAGCTAAGTAGAAAAACCTTGAATCACAGCAAAACAGAACTAGTCCTTTCTTGCTTACATCTCCCCTTTACTTCCAGTCATACTTTCCTTCTCCTCCCCTCTCCATTTGTTTCAGTGCTACATTGTTTCTTTGCTGTATTTAAATTTAAAATCAACATACAGAATATTAGTGTATTAACACATTCATTCTACTTCATTGTCACTTTTTCCTTAAGATCTATGTTCTTTGTTCTTTGTGTATCTGATCATTGCTTCTAAGCACTGCACAGTACTTGATAGTGGGCAGCACAGCATATCGAATCGCTCCCCAAATAGTAATTATATGTCAGATTTTGCTGCAGTGACTACAAACACTATCTCACTAGTTAAAAAGGTAACATTACATTTTAACTTTAAAGTCCTGTGTCAATAAAGTATTTCAGTTCTGCCCTGGAAAATTTTACTGCTTGTAAGCAATCCATAAAACTGAAATAGGGATTTTAGGTGGACAGATATACACCAAAGACATATTTAATCCACAGGCTTAAGTCTAGGGAAACATCATTTATTTCAAAGAATGCTATATAACTACCCCGATGATTTTATACAAAAGTTAGAACATGACACCGTAAACTTGATGGCACTGAAACTTTGTTCCAGCTGCCAAGCAAGGAAACCTCACTACCAAACCAGTATGGTGTGTTCATTCAGGATTATCAGACCTCTCGTGTCAGTGCATCTGCCTGGATTCCAAGACCCTGGGGACGAGCCCCTGAATTCCCTGTAATAATACTTGTGTTCTTCCTGGCTAGAGCCTTACTGAAAGAAGTATCACTGGGGATATGGGATATGTGTCCCACCTGAGCTCAGATTTTCACTCCTTCATTTCTTAGCTTGGCGACCTTGAGATGTTGCTCAAATTCTCCCTTCCTTTTAAATTGCCTGCTCTGTAGAATAGGTGCCGTGCACGGGTGCCCCCGGGCCACAGGTGTGCTGTGTGAGAGTAGATGAGATGAGACCTGCAGGGTTCTCAGAAGCGTGGGCAGCACGTGTGAAGGGCTTGTGAGATGCTGTCAGTTGACCGCTGTATTTCTTTGCTCTTCTCTGTCATTCCCTCAGCAGTGTACAGATTGCAGCTCCCTTTGGCTTGGCTGCTACCTCGCACTCCTGCTTGTCCACCTGCCTGTGTAGTCCTGCGTGCTCCTGCCCTTTTCCTGTGGCAGTGCCCTGGCAATTCCTGTGTCCCATTCCCTGCTCACGTGCAGGTGGCACCCCAGGCCCCACACATTGTCAATTATTAGGCCACCTGCTGTGAGACACCTGTGCATTTGTCTCTCAAAGGAGGGCAATGACCTTTCTTCTTTTGTCCCTTGGGAAGTAATTCTTAGTCTCAATACCAGGAATGGTGCTTTTCCTAAACCACCGGCTTCATATTGACTCAGAGACACCAGTATCTGCTTGTGTTTATTTCCCTGTCTGCAGTGTCTGCCAGAAAACTTAGGGTCAAGTCGGTGGTTGACATCTGTCTGGGTACTGTGCTTCATGACGCGATTTATGTACAGATCTTCCCCAAACTTCGTATTATTTACTTTTCTCACATGTATTTCCCCATAATCTTGCTCTCTGCACTTTTGAAATCCTGCTATATTTATTTTGTAATCGTATTAAATCCTTTTGAGGATGAAGTGCAGCATAAATAGTGCATATTTTAGTTTGAGGCAGCGTGGAGGCCCAGCAGGGGCCGGGACTGTGCCGCAGAGGCCAGGGATCTGCAGAGCAGCAGCGGCGCGTTGCCCTCCTTTCCACCGCTCCGTTTCCTACCCTGACTACAGACAGAATGAACCTCCCTCGCAGGGTAGTTTTACTCCTTAAATGTGATCATGTGTGTGAAGTTCCAAAGGGTTCCTATTCCTAGACACTATCCCTTGAACATGACTATTTTATACCTTCCGGTGTGTCTTTACAATTAGACTATTTTGGAGCAGAGAGGGGGTGGCTTGGTGATAGAGCACTTACCTAGCATGTGTCTGAGGCCCTGGTTTTGATCCCCAGGACTACAAAAACTAGTAATAAGCTGTACCGATGAACAGATTTTTGTAAGTTAATTATGAAAAGTACGTACTGTGCTTAGCAGATGTCGATCAGTTCCATTACCAGAGTTTCTTGGCTCGAGCACGCGCCGGTTTGCTTGGTGCGCACCCTACGTTTCTCTTAGGTGTCTGGAGGATAATGCGCGTTCATTGCTCACCAGAGACCAAAGGGACACCAGTGTGAAGATGTGGCTGCATCTTATGAAACTTGGAGTGGGTTTTCCCTCTTTCTAATAAAGTTTCTGATCATTAATATCACTTACCGCTGGGTCTCTGGGTTTCAAGGAGTTGAGAGACTGTCCCACCAAGGCTTCTGGGCATGGGCCACTTGTCATCACCGATCAAAATGTCATACACTGGCCTGCAGGGACTGGGGATCCTTTTGGAGTTCAGACTGTGCTTCCTGCTCTGACCTGTTCTCACCTCTCCCCCTTAGCCTTGTAGTGGTGCCTGGGAACCTGCGTCCTGTGGGAAGACAGAGGACCAGATGACAGCTTCCGCTCAGACTCGTAAATATGTGAATGCATTCTCAGCCCGGACTCTGGTCATGTGAGACATTTCCAGAAAAGCATTATGGTTTTCAAGAACACTTCAAGTTGACTTGGGATATATCATTCCTCGACATGAAACTTTCCATGATTGGGAGAAGAACCTATTTTTGTTGTGGTACAACAGTTGAGAGCAGCACCAAGTGCATTTAGTTGGATGAAATCTTACTGGATTTTGCTCAACTAAAAAGAATTTTTTTAAAATAAATAATCTTACCTAAATTATTAGGTAATGAATTTTGTAACCAGTTAATATCTTGAAGCAGATTTTTTAAAAAAGAAATATAAAATGATTTATCTGTATTTTAGAGTGGCCAACAGATCAGTATTTTTTCCTGTGTTGAGTTTTTAAAAATTTTACACAAAAAAGGTACTCCAGTATTCTACTTTCCTCAATCACTAAATACTTGCAGATTTTTAAAAATCAGTAAAAGCATTACTATAAATGTTGACTAAATACCACGGGACAATGAATGGAGATTGTAAATGCTCATTTATGGTTGATAACATTGGAGGTACATTTGTTGTACTAAACCATATGAGTTTTTTGTTAGCTTGCTTTAAAAATTATTACTGTATGAAATAGTTTTATAAAAAATTATATTTTTATTCAGTAATTTAATTTTGTAAATGCCAAATAAAAACTGTGTTTTGCTGCTACGGTCTTAGCCTGTAGACATGCTGCTAGTATCAGAGGGGCAGTAGAGCTTGAATGGAAAAAAGAAGAAACTTGGTGTTAGGTAATTGACTATGCACTAGTATCTCAGACTTTTTTATTTTTAAAAAATACACATTTTTTTCCTTTTGTAATACATTGGAAAAGTTGTTTGGGAGATTTTGCATTTGTTGTTATGTGTTTTTGTTTTCTGGTTCCTTTTCGTTGTTGTTGGTTTATAAAGCATGCATTGCACTTCTTTTTTTTTTGGGAGATCTGTGTTGTTGATGTCCTATGTTTTGTTCGAGTTCAGCCTGACCATTCCTTAATTCAGGGGTTCTGAC
Organism: Cuniculus paca; assembly: GCA_004365215.1. Lineage (NCBI taxonomy): Eukaryota > Metazoa > Chordata > Mammalia > Rodentia > Cuniculidae > Cuniculus > Cuniculus paca. Next base: position 3,651 of record RJWT010008950.1, on the reverse strand, counting down.
TTTGATCAGCATCCCCAGGGTTTCCAAGTGTATGATACCAGAACTGCCTCACGGGTCTGGTGTTTGCAGCAGAGGAGAAAAAGTCAAGTCCTGTGTTTGCCTCTGGGAGAAGACAAAGCCTGAGGTCAATAGTGAGTTTCTGCCTTAAGAACATTCAGTGCATGATGGCTAGCACTGAACCTTTGATGACAGTGTACTTACTGCCTTGTAGCAAAATAAAGCTGTGCCCTTGTTTTACTTACTTGGAACTTCTCTCTTCCTTGTGACTGGGGATGGTAGTTGTGTTTTTAAGTAAATGAAGTGAACTCAAAGCCTTTTCCTTTCTTAAAAATTTGTCTACCATCTGAACTTCATTGAAGAAGCCAAGAATCATTATGATGAAGAAAGAACAAGCAAACCAAAGTAACATTTCACAAAATAACCACAGTAACAACTGGAAGTCTTCCAAGATGTATCCAACGGGGGGTCCAGCAGTTTTTGAGTTAGACAGTTTATTTACAAAAGTACCGATATCCAGGACTTGGGCAGGGTATAGGGAGGCCACAGGGTAGTGGTGCACATGGGTACCAAAGGGTATTGCCGCCTGGAAAGGCAGAGTCTGAAGTCAGGAGCCCTCGCAAGGTGCAGTAAACTTTGGCAAGGCCACTGCCACCTGAAGAGACCTCACAGGGAGGGAACCAAGGGCTGCTCTTAACTTTACTTCCCACCCAAACCCAGGAGTTTTACCTGGAAGAATCAACCAAAAGCCAGAGGACAGGGGAACACATGCATGGATATAAGCCAGAAGGTCAGACTTCCAGGGCATCCCAACATCCTGTCTTCACACCAGCTTCCCTTTTTGTAGACAAATCCCCACTGGCTGTGTCTCAACTCAGTCTTCTTTTTGCTGTGCAATAGTATCCCTTAAGCATAACTTCCTTTTAATGCCTTCTAGTCACTCTGTCGCAACTCTGAGTCTTCATATGCATGATGCAGTTGGTGTTCATAGAGCCAACATTTGTTACACTTCATTACCAGTCTTTGAGACTGTTTTGCATTGTCCCATTGTCCTTCTGATAGGTAAGACATCATTTTAGGGTTAGGTGCTGACTGCCGCTTACTGCAGTTTAAACTTGGACAAGTTACTAAGCTGTTAGATCCTTTTTTCTTTGTCTAGGAAATGAGTTCTTCCCTACAATGAAACTTTTGTTAAGTAAAGCACTATGCAAATATTTGTATAACCTGTGCTTTCCATAATTAAGTACATGCTGTGAAGTGTCATATGTGCATCTGGCTGGTAATAAGTTGAACTTAAGGATCACATTATAATCATCAAATAAATGACAAGAGTGAACTGAATATTTTGTTCACATATATAAATATAAAGATATCTTCATTTTTTTCAGTAAGTATATAAATCAATATCTAGAGCCTAAAAACCTAATGAATCGGGTATACATTTAGGTTTTATGTATAACACACTAACACTCATTTCACAAGTACCTCCAAAAGACTAATGTCCTGGTCATTTTTAAGTCTATAAAAACATGTAGAATATTGAAGTGATTAAAGGTAATGTAACTGTTAAACACATTTCCAGCAATCTGAGGATTTTTATCACAAGGAAGACTATTGGCTGGTGATAAAATGAGTGAATGAACAAATATTTTTACAGTGACCACAGGAAAATGAGCTTTCATCAAATGAATCAGGTACCTAGAAGCTAAGGTCATTTGCCAAGAACCATGAACAATTTAGATAATTTGCTTCTAGATCATCTCAGTGGTCGAATAAGGTTTTAGAGATGGTTAAGTGTAGGTACAAAGAACCAGTTTAAATATTCCGCGAGAGGGCTAGGGTGTAGCTCAGCGGTAGAACGGGAGCTTGGCATGTATATAACGCTGGATACCATCTCTGGGACATAAAAAACAAAATGAGGAGCCTCCATGAATGTTCATCTATATATTTAATTCATAACTGCATGCAAGGTGAATGTTGTTCTGCTACACAGTGGCTTCAGGAGGGCAGCGGTCAGAGGCTTCTAGTTCATTGCTGCAGTACTTTATTCATTAGTTTTGGATGCTGGAAAGTCCACAGCCAAGGCGCTGGCAGTCAGTGTCTGGCACGGGCCTACTTCCTGTTTCGTAGATGGCATCTGTTTGCTGTTTCTTCATGGCAGAAGAGCCTAACCTGTCTTTTAGTGAGGCTGTTCTGTATAGGAGGACTTGAGGTAGCAAAATAAGTGGAAATAGTTTACTAATCCCAAATGAAATGAAAATGAATTGCTATTTGTAAAGCTAGCATCTACATGTATCCATTCAGAGAACAGGAAAGACACTGAGAAGACTGATTTGTCCCCTAGCCTCTAGATGGGACTGATAGGTGCGAGAGATGTTCAGGAAAGAACTTCCTTGTTTCTTTAGAAATTAGACAGTGTTAGAACTGAAAGGGACCTTAGATATTATCAGGGCCTTCCAGTAAGGGGTCACTGCATTGCTTCATCAAAAGAAAATCCGTTTTGGAGTCCAACCTGTTTTGGTTTCAATTCAAACTTTGCCCTTTCTTTACCAGCTCTTACTAAAGGAGTTTTATTTCATCTCCCTAACTTCATTTTATTTATAATTTATTTATATTGGAGATAAAAGAACATATCATGGTGGCTGGGTGCTGTGAAAATTCCATAAGATAGTAAATGCTTTCTTGAGTCTCCATAAAATATTGAGTCTGTTGATTAGATAAGTCCCCATAATGACTTAGGGTCACAGAAAAACCATGGCATCCAGCATTGGAGAAATGAAGACTGAATTGTGTGTGAAATCTATTCCCTCTCTTAAAAATAACTTCAAATTTTAATGTTATTCCTAATCATTCTTAACATACAATCAGATAATCTTAAACTCATGTATGTGGGAACACTGGGGCTTAATTCCATAAAATGTTGGCTTGTACCCCCAGCCATAACTTACATGTGTTCATTTTTCTCCACTGTCAAGAATTATACTATTAGTAATGACACAGTATTTGTTAAGTGCTCCTTGTATGCTAGAAATCAGTGACAATAAAGCAATGTCTGATCGGTGTAGAGAAACTAAAGCCAAACCTGGAGAAAGGAGGAGATCTGAGGCTGGGGAGCCAGGTACATTGAGTTTGAACTTTGTCCTTAGAGATATGGGAAGTCATTGAATAGTTTTAGGCAGGGAAATAAAATAATTAATTGATATTTGATCTGCAGAAGTAATTCTGTTCAAATCCTTTATTCGTAGATAGCCTGAAAATGAAACCTCAGGTTAGCAAGGATAAATGATTGCAGTGTCTGGATTTCATATCCAGATAATTGGTTTTTTACATAGTACATTTCCTATTGCTTCTTAATTTTGAAAGAATGTCCTTGAATCCTAGAAAGTCTTACTGAAAAAAATCTTTTGATCTGAAGCTCATAAAAAGCTATCTTCACATTTTATAGTTCATAAAGTAATTAGTTCAGGAAGAATTGCTTGCTTAAAACACTTCTCCTTTAAGAGCAGAGCATTTTCAACAAGCAATTTATTTAAAAGCTTCTCTGTCATTTTCCAAAACCAGATCTCCTACTGACTTTTTTACATAGAATAATCCTTGATTATATTTTAATATTTTGATATATTTGCCCATTCAGGTATCCTGACAATGTTTGGT
>RJWT010008949.1:0-25659 GCA_004365215.1 Cuniculus paca | reverse complement strand
TCCTTCAGTATTCAGGGTTGGTTTGGTGGTCATGAAGTTCTTCAACATCTCTTTGTCATGGAAGCATCTTATTTCTCCACTGATTTTGAAGGATAGTTTTACAGGGTACATCAGTCTGGGTTGGAAGTTGTTTTCTTTTGGACTTGAAATACTTCACTCCATGCTCTTCTTGACTTCACTGTTTGTGTTGAGAAGTCTGATGTGATTCTGATGGGCTTTCCTTTATAGGTGATTTGCTTCTTTTCTCTCACAGTTTTTAATATTCTGTTCTTATGTTGAATTTCTGGGATGCTGATTATTATATTTCTCAATGTAGATATATTTTGGTTATGGCTAATTGGAGGTCTACATATTTCACTTATCTGTATGTCAGTTTCCTTTCCCATGTTTGGGAAATTTTCAGCCAGTACCTCTTTAAATAGTGTTTTTATACCATTTGTGTTTTCTCCTTCTTTTTCATTTATACCTATCAGTCCTATATTGTTTTTCATTGCAACACCTTTCAACTGCTGAATTGCTATTTCCTGATTTCTTGTTATTTTTAAAAGATGTTTCCTTTCTTCCTCACTAGCTGCAGTCATGTCCTCAAGGTCTGAAAATCTATTTTCACATTCATTAAGGTGGTTTTGCCAGCTTTCAATGGCATTCTTGATTTCCTGGATATTTCTTGGACTCTGTTTCATGCATTCTAATTCTTTCTTGTATTTTTCATTCAAGGTTTCCATCCTTTAGCAGTGCTCCTCTATTTTTCCAAGTATATGTTCTTTAGATGTTTTTAATATTTTTTTCATTACATTTATCATCTCTTGTTTTACCTGGGAAATCATTTCTAACCTCAGTTCATGTAAAGCTTTAGGGTGTTGTTTCTTTACTTCAGTTGCTATCATTTCAGAAGTTTCAGGTGTGTGGCTTATAGTTTCTTCTATGTCCATGTCTCTTTGGCTTGTTTGGAATGGACTGGAGTTGTGAGACTGCATTTTGCTCTTTCGTTTTGTCATTTTCCAGTATTCCACTGTGGCATGTGAATCCAACATGCACTGTTAAGAGGCTCTAAGGCTAGGTGGAATTCCCAGTGCACACTTCATCTCCAGCCAAGACTACCACTGTGGTTACTCTGTTGCTTTGCAGTGGCTGGGCCAATCCCATGCAGGACCCCAGGGATGCTCCAAATGTCCCAGACTGATGATGTAATTGACACAGATACTTACCAGGCTGCTCTTGAGGTCCCAAGCTGAGTGGCCAGGTGAAATTCACTGTGCATGCCTTCAGCTCTCATGACGCCCAGAGCTGCAGCTGCTATGCTGCTCCAGGGTGGTTGGGCAGAGCCCAGACAGGACCCCAGGGATACTCCAAACATCCTGTGCTGATGGTGGAATTGGTGCAGGTCCCTACTGGTCTGCTTGTGAGGTCCCTAGCTGCAAAGCAATGTGAAATTCACTCTGCATCCCTTCAGCTCTCACCAGGCACGAAGCTGCAGCTGTTATTCTGCTCCAGCCTGCCTGGGCAGAGCCCAGGCAGGGCCCCAGGGGCGCTCCAATAGTCACAGGCTGATAGTGGAACTGGTGCATGTCCCTACCGGTCTGTTCATGAGGTCCCCAGATGCAGTTAGGTCGAAGTTTGGAAATTTAAACATGATTATTCCTCTCAAATTTATCTATAAATTTGAACAATTCTCAACAAAATTCCAAGATTTATTTTGTGTATATTAGCAAGCTGATTTTATGACTAACATGAAAATGTTTGAGAATGTAGAATGACTAACACATGCTCCGTGTGTATATGTATGGTGTGAGTGCATGGTGTTGGAATGCAATGCAGGGATTTATGCAGGGAAGACAAGTGCTCTACCACTGAGAAATAGCCTCATCTGAAGAACCCAAAATAGGTCAAATGTTCTTGAAAAGAAAAAATAATTAGTATAGTTTATTTTACCCAATTCTGAGTCTTTATATAAGGACACAGTATACAATGCAGTGTATTTTCACTACAAAAAATGGGCCTACACAGAGTCTAAAATATACTAACATAGGTAATTATCACTTTTGTTTTTTCTTTTTTTCTGATTATTTATAGGATTGAAGCTGAGATTTTGCTCATGCTATAAATTCCCTATCATTGAGTTGTATCCTAGGCTTTATCATTTTTTTTATTAATTTTCAAAATAGAGTCTCATGAAGTTGCTCATGCTGACCTTAAATTTGTGACCCCACTGAAATAACCTGCCTACCCAAACCCTACTCCCTCATACCTTACCTACCCTTCTGAGTAGCTGAGACACCCAGCTAGTCAATTTAATTTTTGACTAAGGAGCAGTACTATTCAACATGAAAAAATTATCATATTTAATTAGTAAATATTTATATTAACCCCCCACAAAAAACTGTCTGCAAATTTTTTGAAATATATCTAAAAATGATCTTAGTATCTTACAGAAAACCTAAATATTTTTCAATATAAAGTTATGTTGAGAAAAAGTTTGCATTAAAAGTACAAAACCACTGAAAAAGCACAAACTCTGTTCTTATATAGATCTTTACACGTTAAGGTTGAACCTCGTGGAATCACAGGTGGAGATTTGGGGAGATGATTATGAGAGCATGATAATCATCAGTGTTACTACTGATGACTTTATAGCTAAATGTGATGTTGGGAGGTGAAACTTGGTGAAAGGAAGTGGATCACTGGGAATGTGGCCTGGAAGGGCCGATTTCTCTCCCTCTTCCATTAATCTCTCTCTCTGCTTCCTGCCACCGTTTCATGAGTTCTTTCTCTTTACCTCCTCATCTTACCTTGAAGCCAACAAATATGGACTGAAAACTCTACAATGAGCCAATAGAAACCTTTCCTCCTTAGAGCTGTGGGTGTAAGGCACCATGTCTCAAGGACAGCAAAGTTACTAAGACACTACATAGAAGCAGAATGACTTTTATATGGTTAAAAGGTGTTGTTCTTGCAATTCCTTTCAAAAACAAAATTCAGTCAATATGATACTCAGAATACAATTCAAATACTTAAATTATATTGTCAGGAAGCTAAAATGAATAAATAGATTGTATATGTGAAAACTCAGTTATGATAATGCTCTATGCTAGAAATGAAAAACGTACAAATGAAAAAGAAGATTTAGTGTGGTTGAAAACATAAAGTCATGGAGAACAAACACATTCGTTAAAAACATTATTGTTCAGGAAGATAATCAATATGGCAGAAATTTTCAAATAAATATATAGAGGAAATAAATATAAGAACACAAAATTAAGATGGTAAATGTAACCACAGAACAAACTTCAAAACTGCACTTCAATACTATTTTCTTGTTTAGAGTAAAAACTCACAAATCTTCACATTTTGAAATATGTAAACTATTAAGTTATTATCTGGAAAATTAAGAAAAAATCTGGAAAAAAGGGAACAAGAACATAATTAAAGAACTATCATCTCCCATTAGCTATTCTTTATGTACCACTGTTACTCATAGTAAATATAGGTTGGGGTATAGTTTATTGGTAAAGTGTAGGATTAGTATTTACAATGCCCTGGGTTTAGCACCACTTTTTTGAATACAGTATCTTCTACAAGCATATTTACTACAGCAAACATTGGACACAGTAATTTCATTATGGATTCTTTTAAAGAATAAATAATTCATATGATCTGGTCATAATACTTCATTATATGAAACTTTGCAATGGACTTCCATTGCATTTTGATTAAAACTTAACATCTAACAGTTAGTTCTAAGTTCTTTATTACTTAAGTCGTCTCCATATAACTATGCCTTCCTTTTCTTTTATCCTTCAAGTTTATGGATAGGAAAGATTACCCATTAACATTTACTGGTACACTACTATCTATTTTTTATATCCTTGAATCTTGTCATTGTTTACAGCCTGATTATTAAACTATTTCTTCCTAGCCAGTTTGAGAACACATGTGACTTATAAAGTGAAAAAGTAAAATATAGATAGTAAATTAAAGAGTAATTTTATATTAAGGCAGTAATTATTATAATTCATCAAATGAATGGGTCAATAAAAATGAATCATTTGAAGAGACATCAAAGACATTTTTAGAATTCAAAATCCATACCTCTGAGAAAATGTTAATAAAGTAATAATTAGTTTCTTTAATGTAATAAAAATGAATGTTAAAAAAAGAGATGTTGAAAGCACAATCATTATTAATAATCATGAAACAGTGGGTTAGAAACAATTTCATCAATGCTAAGATCCAAGGTGAAAATGGATAATATATTCATGGTTATTGAACTGATTCTAGGTGTGCTTTTCAATAAAAACTGAGAAGATAACAAGATAAAAAGTAATTTTTAAAAGTTGAGAATTGTATTGGTAAGCCTTCTCATTGCTGAGACAAAATACCTGACACCCACTTAAATATGGAAGGGTTTGTGTGTTATATAATTTCATAGAGTTTAGTCCATGGTTGACTTGATTCCATGGCGTGGTGAAAGGCGTGGTGGAGGAGAATTGCTTAACCCATGATAGCCAAGAAACTTTTCTGCTTGGTGGTGGTGAGGGAGCAGTGAAGGAAAAAAGGAAGAAGGAAGCAGAGAATGAAGATTAAAAGAGAGAAAGGAGGGGTAAGAAAGGAGTATAGAATAAGAATACACCCTTTCATGTTATTCCTTCAGTGATCCAGCTCCTACAATTGGGGTCTGCCACCTAATAGCTGGTAACTAATGAATGGATTAATCTGTTGAATATAGTCCTCATGATCCAATCACCGTTCAGGAGCCACAGTTCTAAACACATGAAACTTTTTGGGGACATTTTAGAACTAAAAATGAAAGACTGCAGTTTTTACTTTGCAAATCATACATTTTTTTAACACAAGACACCCAACAAAAGCAGCTACCAAATGAAAACAGCAAAACTAAGTGGTTCAGTAACAAAATTAAAGAACAAAGTCGGAAACCAAATTAGCATAAAATAAATAACTTGTATTTACTATAAAAGAACTGATTAGGGAATGTTATTTAATTACATTTGCAACTTCAATGATCAAAACAATGTCTTATAGTTCCTCATACAAACCTTGATGGGGTACCAATGAAAATATAAGAAAACATTGCAAACTATTTGAGACTGTGGAGTGCAAAAGGAGAAAAAAAAATTCCAAGAGATTAAGTGATAAAAATTTAATAATTAAAGTGGAGTGACTTTATAAAAAGTAAAGTACTATAAATATTTGTTCCACAGACTTCTGTCTACAAGACTGTGAAGATTTGAAATAGGAGATAGTTTTCACGTTATGTGGTTCTGACATCTAACATCTTGTATAATACAAGACTTAAATTTATGGTTGTATGAATGATATCATTGGATTATTAACACTTACTAATGTAATGAATGGATACATGCATACTGAATAGGTGATACAGCAAATATTCAATTTTAACTAAATTGCTCTACCTGGAAAACAAAAATCGTATACAAAATATTGTATTGCATTAATATTTGAGATGGTGCAGCTTTACCAAAAATAGAATGGGAACTATGATTGTGGTTTTATTGCCTCCAAATGTCAATGCTTATCACTAGACTGAAATCAGCAAGTACCTAAAATTGTAATGTGGAAATTTCATATTTAAGCAGACTTTGAAATCTCATTCAAACCCTGTACTCATTCCTGATTTCCCCTTAGGGTCCCTTTGGGAGACCAGATGCAGCTAGAAGCTACTGTAGATGTCAGAGTGAGACAGTCACTTGAATTGAATGATGCTAAAAATAAAGTGAGTAGTGGTACCACATGAAGGATTAGTCATAAAGGACTTAGACTTTCCTCAGAATTGCAGTTATCTCTGAAAAGCTGTTTGATACTATAAGTGGGAAGCAATTTTGACAACACATCACAAGGGATTTTCGTAGAAAGATTAACTGCATTGGTTCATGAAACTCAGATATGTCCAGTGAGTATAGACAAGGTTAGAGATTTTAAGTTTTATTGAAAATAAAAGTTTTTCAAAAATTATATCCACATTTGGTAAAAAGCCAAACTAAAGAACCAATTATTTAATTACTTATTATTTAGTTATATACCATTGTAAGGATAATATAATTTTACATCAGAAGATCAGTCATAAAATCCTGGAGCCAGCAGTGCACTATATGCACTTTTAATGTATTTAACTATCTCAGCTCTTGTTTTTCTTATCTACCTAAAAATGTTATAATACTACATCAGTTATCTTAAAATGGATCATTTGGAAAATTGCAAAGGAATAAACGGACTGAAAATGTTCTCTATAACAAAGAATGTCTGTAAAGATTTTTGCATTGCATTATAGCAAACAAAATGGGATTAGAAAAAAAAACTATAGATAATAAGCTCTTGGCTATCAGGACTATGACTCTAGGTTCCCACTTTTTTCCTTTTCCATTGTTTACCATTCCATCTACCTTTTACTATTCCCTTGTCCCACTTACATTTGACTTAGCAGCTGCTACATGCTGAGCAATAAGAGCCAACGGACTTACATCCACTTACAAAAGCTCTAATTCACTCTCACCAAAAGTTTGAAAATCTGGTTCATTACAGTGTAATTCTCGCATTTTCTTAAGAAAGGGATAATAATTCATGCAGTTTCCCTGCCATCTTCTTTTAGACTTTGTCTTTTAGCTCAAATTCTAGGTCCATTCAACCTAAGCATATAATGTGCTTATTTCTGACAGTGGTATTTGTACAAGAAAACCAGAGAAGCAATTGTCTAATGGTTTGGAAACATGAGTAATATTGTGACTTCAAACACATGTATCTCCTTTTCATTGGGATGGCTGAAGATATGGAAGATTTTAATGCATGATAAGGTAGATCTGTATAAAGTGATCAATCTCTGAATCCCAGAGCTCTCACTAGCAGCTCTCTGACCACAGGTAATCTGATACCTTAAAGAAAAATAAATAAATAAATCAACATAGTAATAGTGCCTAAAACAAGGGTTTATTATTGAAGGTCAATTAATATACCTGAAAGCAAAGAATAGTGCATGGTACATAGTGTCAATAAATGACTAGTATGTATATAGAATTATTATGTATTTGTATATGTTAATTTTAAATCACATACAGACATGCACCACATTAGAGATATTTTGGTCAAACTATATCATGATCCAAAAAAGATTATAATGGAGACGAAAAGTTAAAGTCAAATGGTACCACAATTGTCATATCATGCAAATATTATTCATGTGTTTATGATGAAGATGAGGTACCAGATATAAAATTTTATATCTTTTATAATATATTTTCTCGTAGCTTTTCTATGCTTGGATATGTTGAGAAATATAAAATAGTTACCACTGTGTTACGATTGCCTCCAATATTAAGTGCAGTAACATGCTGCACAGATTTGTAGCCCAAGATCAATAGGCTATACTTTGTAGCCTAAGTGTCTCATAGGCTAATTCATCTAGGTTTGTGTAAGGCCTTTGCATAATGTCCATGCAGTGGCAAAGTCACCTAACAGTGCAATTCCCATAACATATCCCTCTTAAGTGACACATGACTATATGTATGTCACATATATTCACAAGTATGTATTTGTATAGGGGGAAAGAAAGCAAAAATCATACATAGTGATGATCATTATTTTTCAGTAGAAAGACCTTTCATTTATTTCTTTCAGGAGTCTATCTTGAGTGTCAACTAGATGGACGTTATGTGTCCAGTGTAAGTTATGCAAATATAAATAAATAAATTGTGACAACCAGGGAACTGTGATATTGTTGGATTAAATTCTGGATCCCAAACAAGGAAATCAAGCATACATAATTAAGGTTGTTAAACTGATTTCTAAATTGTATTTGCACTTTAACTGTTGGTTTTGTATAATGAGAAAGCACTAAGATTAGGTACAGATTTCTCCCAGAATGAGGCAGATGCACAAACAACATTTGCAAACATCTGCAGACAACTTTTACATTTTTCAGGATACATCATTTTGCTATTTAATTAGCAGTTTTAAAGGATAAATGAAATTATATATTAGTATTTTCAGTTCCTCCAAAGGTCATTATAAATGCCAAATTCATACAAATTCTTATAGAAGAAATAGGACAGAAATAAGTAAATTTGTTACCAAAGCTAGACTGACTATAGAATTTGGCAACTATAAAAACATAGAATGTTTCTTAAAACTTTTCCCTTCTCCCCAAATTGCCATGACATGAGTCAGTCTTTTTCAATAACATCCATTAGCCGGATCTGTAAAACTCTCTGAGGAGAAATACCAATTTTCAGTACATTTCTCAAATTGGATAATTTGGAGGGTAATTTAAGAGTTTTGAAATCATTAAAACTACTTAGTCCAATTATGTAGAGTCTGTATCACAATCATGCCTTTGAATTCTCTCCCATCTATCTGACATGTAGCACTCATCTCTAGTGTTTATAAATGTAAACAAAAACAAACCAACTATTTTTCCTTCTTTTGGAGCTTGGCTTTGCATTAGAAATAAATGGTTATTTATTTGCCACTCTATTTCAATTTGTAGAACATAAGATTGAGTAGTTACTATAAGGTACAAATTCATAAAATATAGATCTACTTCCACAAGATGCCTAAATGCTTGAATAAATTCTCTGCTAAGTGTTTCTATAGAAAGTCAAGTATTTTTTAAATTCATTGTCTTTGATCGTCATCCTATATTTTATTCTTTGATCAAGTTGTTTTACTTTGTTCTTGTCTGTTTCCCTTTATCTAACACCCTGCTGCTCGTTTTGCTCATTAAATGTTACTAGTTCCTAAAATGATATCGGTGGTTTCGTCTTTTGCTTATCTTGATCTTAAACATCTTTTTCTTCTCTTCTTGCTTTTTTCCCTCTTTCTATATACTGAAATTTTATTGGCTGATAAGTAAAATTGAAATGATAATTTCCAAAAAGCTTCATGCTAGTAAACAAGATATCTAAAATTTAATGGGAAAAGAATAGCATGCTTAATAATATATCAAATGCTACCTCCACTCTTCCATCCTTTTTGTTTTTTAAAAGTGAGAGTTTAAGAAATGTGGAAGATAATTCTGAGTACTTCAAAGAGAAAAGTTTGGCAATAGATCTAAAGAGATCAAATTTTTACACTGCCTATATACTGCTAATTAGGCCCACTCCTACCATTTAAAGGAGCATGTCTGTGTAACTACGAAACCACTATTTAAAAAAAATAAGTGAAACTAAAAGCAAAACAAAGAGTCATGGACCTAAACATAAAACAGTGAACAGTTCCTGTAAAAGAAAGGATCCAATGCTGCTTTCATCTTTAGTGCATTGATGAGAAGAGGAAGAATAAGCCACGAGGGGTGGGTGGAAGAAAAAAGTCAAACTTTTACCAAACTTTTAATGGCCACATGTGGACTGACACAAATTCTTAAGAACTTCAGCCAAGAAGCAAGTCTGCAAACACCCACTGACTCTTTTTCATATTCCTTCACTGAATTCACTAACGTAGCATGTAAAGTACGGGGAAGACAGAACTGAGAAAGATTTCCCCCAGGCAAGAAGAGTCTTCATCAAGGAGGACAGCATCCCAGAGCTGTGTTGGGGGAAAGGGGAAGAACGTAAAGAATCTTCAGAGAGACACCAATTATTTGTCAAGAATCCTACAGGGTCTCTTCAAAGTCTGAGCAAAGGGTCAGAAAGAGATCTATAGGAACAGAAATCAAAAGAGATCAGTAGAAAGAAAGGACTCTCCAGCACTCTAAAAAGTTGACACTTGGATTGCAAAGCAGAAAAAGATTTCCTGTTTCAGGAACCTGGTAGCTGCAAGACATACATAAAAAGTTATCCAGCATCTTACCAGTTTTCAGACAATCCATGCCCTGCTAATGGAAAATTACAAAGCCTATCTTCAAAATATTTTAGCCAACAGTGAACTCCATGTAACTAAAACTGCTGCAAACTCCATGTGCATCTCAAGAACAGATTGGACTGAATCAACTTCCACGATCATATCCTGAAGGGAAATGAGCCATAAGAGACCTTACAACTTAATGTGGTTAAATTACAAATATGTTGGTATCTACTGTGTTTTTTCACAATAATATTTTATATACAATAAAAATGTACAACATGCCAAAAACATCTAGAAAATTTGTCTCAAAGTCAAGTAAATATATAGTCAATAACAATAGACTAGGAATAGCCTAGTGTAGACTAGAAATAGATATTAGAATAATCTCAGCAGAATTTCAGATTAAAATGACAAATAAATTACATGGTGCAAGACATGATATATTCCATGTATGCATATGCAGGGAAGTTTCGGATGGAGTAAAAAAGGAGAATAAAAATATATATCAGAAATAAAAACCTCATTTGATATATTTAGCATCATAGTGAATAAAATGGAGGAAGAGGGCATCAAATTATGTTCTATTGCTGTGTACACTCCGAAGTTAGCTGCTTCAAGTCAGCTGTATTTGTTCTCTAATGTTCTCCTTAAATCAGATGAACCTTCTGATTAGGGGCTCACAAGACTTAAGTTACAGGTTCCACTACGGAAAATACCTGTTTCCAAGGCTCTTGGGGTTGTTGACATAATTCAGTCCCTTGCAGCTGTTGTATGTATGGAATGCTGCTTCTTCAAATCCTTCAATCACCAAGGGAAGTAGGAAGGGGAGAGACTGGTAGGACAAAATAGGAATTGAAGCATACTGAATACTACTTTTATGTTTCATGTGGCTGGAAACAACTCTCAGGTTCAACCCAAATTCAGGGATTAAATGAAAGAAAACTAAATTTAGGTATGAATTCCTAAGGAAGGAGTAAGGGGACCACTTTAAACCTTGTGCATGAAGTTTGTGCATGAAGCAATCTCAGCACTTGGGAGGCTGAGGCAGGAGGATCACTGTGAGTTCAAGGCCAGCCTGGGCTGCAGAAACCAGTTAAAGGTCAGTCTGCAATACACAGAGAAACCTTGTCTCAAAGTAAATAAATAAATAAATAAATAAATAAATAAATAAAATTTATAAAGTGAATAAATAAATTTTGTGCATGAAAACCTGTGAAATTAGATACATGTCAATAAAAAGCAACCAAAATGAAACAAAAAGACATATATTTCATGATGCACAGAACAATGTTAAACTACATAGAAAAATGTAAAAAGAATGATGCCAAGTTAGAGGAAAGAGAGAAAGGATCAGAAAAACAAAAGCATCTGAAAAAATAAAAGTTTTTAAAAACCTGATTAAACATGTCAACATATAAAAAAATGAACAAATGAAACAAACAGTAAATATCAGCAAACATCATGTAGTATAAGCAAAAAGAAATCTAGTTGCATTATGTGTAAAATGCCAACACCAAAAATGAGGAGAAAATTTTAAATCAGCCAGGAGGTAAAAACTACATAAGTTTTGAATGATGTGTCCACATTCACCTTGTTCTATAGATTTGGCCCCTGACCTTTCTGGCCACAAATAAAAATGACCATAAATGGTAGACATTTTGAATAGATTCAGAGTGCCAAGGAAGCCATCACAATGCAACTAATTTTATCTTAGGTAAAAATGATAGTCATGCCAAAAATGGAAAATAGGAGAAGAGAAATAGAATTATATTTGTAAGATGCTGTGTTAGATTTTTCAGTTATTACAAAAAAAAAACACATGGAGTTGCATAACTTGCTATAGAACATACCAGAAGTTTGCTGAGCTCACAATTTTGGAGGTCTGAGAGCAAGACATGAGCTTGTGCTCAACTTTTGTGAAGCCTCCATGCTGGATGGCATCACAGTGAGAACTTTGTGCATGGGAGGTCCTTTGATGACAGGAAGTCACATAAAAGGACCAGTCCTGCTCTTTTTACAACCATCTGTGCTCAAAGGTATTGACTGGGTTCCTACAATTTCTACATTATGCCTCATGAGGGTAGCTCTCCTTTTCACTATGCCTCACCTTCTAAAATCTTCAACATCTTTCAACAGTGTCACATGGAGAAAAAGATTTTGTATCAATCATTAGGAGACACATTGAACCACATCCAAACCTTGATAGATCTCAGCATTAAGATGAAGTAGTGAAATTTTATATCAGATTCTCTAAGTCATGTCAAATATGCATACTGTTATCACTAGTATGGCTAGAAAAGCATACAATTTTAGCCAAATATCAAGTGAAGGAATATATAGGTATGGTTCAAACTTCTGGCTGACGTAGGTACTGATTAGGACCCTTTTTCAGATTTACAGATGGATATCTCTTTGTGTTATACTCACATAAGAGAGAGAGGTAGAGAAAGAGAGAGGGAGAGAAAGAGGTCTCTGATTGTTCAGTGTCTTTTTTTATAATGGCAATAACCCAATTCACAATAATTTCACCCTCATGACCTAATCATCCTCCCAAATCCTCTGTAAATAGCTCAACTTCACAGAGAGTGTGATGTCCTGAGTTTGATTCCCAGTACCAAAAAATGAATTCAAAGCCCTCTACATGCCATGACATTAAGGATGAGCCTCACTGTATGTTTTGGTGGAGGTGGTACTGTTCTCTATGGCACTCAGGTAATGGATACATGACTGCTCCTTTGACAAAATTTTGTAGAATAATGCATCAAAAAGAGTGAAATTTATTCATGCAAATTTATCAAAAATAATCAACAAGGACATTAAAATTTCTTGAGATTGAATGAAGACTTAGACTCTCCTTCCTTGCAAAACAACTCTGTTATACATTATAATAGTCTTGGGCTGCCATATGAACTAAAACAAACTGTATGAATTTAACAACAGAATACTTTCATAGATTTAAGAGTCTGAGAATTTCAAGACCAAGCTGTTTGCTGATATGGTTCCTGAAGAGAGTTCTTTTATCCTAAATTACAGTCATTTTTTTCGCTGTGTCTTCACATTGCTGTTAGTAGTGTGTGCATGTGTGTATGTGTGTGTGTGTGTGTGTGTGTGTGTAAAGAGACAGACTGAAAGAGAAATTAAGTGACTGTCTTTTCTTGAAGGCGGTAGTCTTTTCTTGATCCTGTTTGATCAAGACTTATAAAATCATTTAAACTTCATTAACCAGATCACTTACAAAAAACTTCATTCCAAATACATTTACAATGGAGGTTAAGGTTTCGATATCTGAATTTGTGGAAACAAAATTCAGTTCACAGCATGCATCCATGACATAGTCTCACTGAATGAATTGGGGGAAAAGAGAAGACCTTTGTAATTGGAAAGTGATGCTTTGGCTCTCAAGATTTGAAATTATAAATCTAAAATAAAAACAATTTTATACTTGATTCATAAATGTAATATGGTTTGTTGCTTTAGTTTCTCTTTCCTTTTTCTCCCTGAGTTGTTATTAATTTGATGGTGAGATCTTAAAATTTATAGCCTTTAATGCCTTATTGAGATTAATTTTATAATGTCTTTAACCCTACCACAACCTCAAACACAGAACTGGCAATTAATGCTAGCTATTACACTTATGAAACATTTTACCTCATTAACATTATAGTGAATATACAATATATGCAATTTTATAATCTTCTTTGCAATAATTTTAGAATATTTCTATGTTTTCACACTCATAGAAGTGATACTGTAATCACTTATGCTACCATGTAGCTCTCCATTGTCTTGATGTGCCATTATTTCTTCAACTATTTCTATAATTTCAGACAAAGTACATCTAGTTTGTGATTTATAGCAATGTGCTTGTTAGTACATATTACTGTTTCTGAGTGTTTAAGCATAAAATAAGCTTGAGGCTTCAGAAACAAACAATGAAGACCAAGCCGATTGCAGAATACATCATAAGGATTTGGTTTGGCTTTTCACAATTTTTAAAATTAGTAGTAGTGGAAATAATGCAGATATTCCTTGTTTAATGACCCATCTGTTTAACGACTGTTCAGACTTTTCACCTGCCACTTGGACACACAATCTGTCTTTTTGGTTTGTTTTGTTTTATTTTGTTTTGGTGCAGACCTGTATGTCTTATTTGTAGACCCTCAGTGTCTTTTTTGTACAGTACACTTTGTTTACACAACACTATAATTTTGCTTATTGTACTATACTGTACTATGAATTTATGATCCATTATACATTATAGTACTGCATGTAAGAGTTATGCAAATAAAATCAGTTACCAAGAAAAAACAGAATTATTTAAATTTTTAAAGAATGACAGGTGTGAGGAATTTCACATGTAGCACTCCTAAGGAATACTTTTCACGATTTTTAAAAATAAAATTTTTATGTTTTTCTCTCAGTTTTGTCATAGTTTAGTCAATCTTTATGTCACATCATTAGCCAGTTACCATATGTATTAGAGTTCTCTAGAGAATGAGATCAAAATAAAATATATGTATAATACTACAAGGGATTTATCATGTAAGTTTATAGACACTAAAGCAGAAGAATAACACCTGTGGAATCAGAAGAGAAAGAATTCAAAATGGTTGTCTGAATACTGTAGAGCCAGAAACTAGAGTAGTAATGTGAGGCTGAATATCTGAGGTTTTCTGTAGTCACAAGTTTGTCTGTGTTGGAGGTCAAAGATTTTCCTTTGGAAGGCTAAAGAGTCTGTACTGAAAGGTTGAAGAAATGGGAGACCAATACCTAAAAGCAATGACAAACAGTGGAGTACCTCCAAGAAAGGGGAAAACATTTTACTTTTCTTTCCCTTTTTATTCTATCTGATCTATAAGCCAATTGGTTTGTCCCATCCACACCGGAATGAATCTCCATCAATCTCCTAGCTTTTATATCATTTAACCACAGCCATACCCAGAATTCACTAATTTGAAGGTTTTTCTTAATCAAGTCATGTTAATATATCACAATTAATGATCACACCATATGATTTACTATTATTTTTCCTTTGGTTTTAATAAAGTTTAGTTGAGATATGATTCATATGAAATTATTTTACTTACATTGTGCTACTATTATATTTAAAATACAATTATTGTATTTAAAACAAGATTCCTTTTAGGATATTTTCAGATGCATGCAACAATGACTATAAGGAGACATATGAATATTTTGTAAAGATATTGTAGAGATTATCTTCATTTGGTGAGGTGTCTTTTTATTTCTTGATGGTTATCTTTGAATCACAACAGTTTTTAATTTGACTAAGTATAATTACTAATTTTTCTATGTTATTTTGTTGTTGAATCAAATACTTCTTTGTCAAATCCAAGATCATGAGTATTTTCCTTTAGAGTTTCTTCTCTAAGTTCTATATAGTTGACTGATATTGCATATGACATTGATTTTGAGTTACTGTTCATAGTATGAATTAAAAAGCACAATTTTAGTCCTTTGTGATTGGTTATACTATTTATTACTCAGTACAATTTGTGAAAAGTAAGTATTTGCCTATTGAAAGGTCTTGGTAACTTTTCAAAATTCATTGACCCTGAATGTGTGTGATTATTTATTAAATCTTGACTTTATTGTATTCATGTTTATGTACATTTTCATATTATTACTGTGCTGTCTGAGTCCTACTTTGCTTTTTTCCACAAAATTATTTTGGTTATCCTAGGTTGCTTGCATTCACATATGAATTTTAAAATAATCTTGATAATTTGTACAACAAAGTCACCAAGGACTCTGAAGGGTAAGCAGCAAGTGCCTTAAATCTATATCATCTTTTATGAGGAAGGTCATTTTAATAATGTTAAGTCTTTCAGTCTATTGACAGGAACTGATTTTTCATTTATTTACATGTTTTAAAAATTTTCTAAGCAATATTATCTAGTTCTTGGAGAATTCATTTTTCAATTCTTAGCCTAAACTCTTAGAAACTATTTTAGTATTTTTGATATAGTGATAAATTTTCCAGCATTTCATTCATTAATTATCTATTATAAGTATTCGAGGGAAGGACAAAATGGTTGAGCAGTAAGTGCAGGCAACTCAGGTTTTCCAGCTCGAAGTGTCTAGAGCCTAGAAAGCAATAGTTTAGAGAGGCACTGAAGTGACAAGATGATATATGGGAGTCATGAGGGAACTATCAAAGGAGAAGAAAATAGTATTAAGTGATATGGAAGAGGTGGGCTGTGCCCAAAAGACAACATGTGGCACAGCCTATAGCAGCTGGCTAGCGGCCGGCACAGGGACACTGACAACTTCTTTTCTCATGGAGAAATGGAGAGCTGCACCTGGACCAAGAGAATAGTGGTAGAAGTTGTAGACAGAAAGAGGAATACCAGACACTGCTTCCTGAGAGGCTCTCTGGAGTCAACAGTTGGTGAGGACACAGTCATGTGGACTAGGAGATAATGGGGATGTCAATGTATGGAAGGCCTGAATGTTTGAACATGGGTCCCATAACAGTCCATTGACTGCTTCACACTGCCAAGTTTCCAGAGTTGATGAGGGAAGGACAGTCACAGGAGATGCATGGAAGTTGGAGAAGAGATTGTGGAGGGGTTCCCCTAAGAAGCAGGAACTGGTGATCACGGTCTTGGTTCCTGTGATCAGATTTCAATTTCTGCCTGAGTTACACAGAATTGGAAGTTCACATTGCCAGTATGTTCCCACTGTTCATGGAAGACCCAAAACAGGTCTTATGATACGTTATTTCTCAACTAGCCCTGATAGATACTACTACAACGGATTGACCTGTTAACTGCTGCAGTTGAGTAATGCTGACTCAGTGGACAATTTAGTGCCAGTGAGCTCATGTGCCAAATTCACCACCACACCGAGGAAGACAGACAGCAAGAGTTTCTAACCCAAAAATCTTGGACAGGATCAAAGTCAACAAGAATGCTTGCAATCTGGCAAAAAGAGGTCTTGAATCTGAGTTAATGCAAACATTTCAGTGAAGGAATAAGAGGAGTTATTGGGATGTGAGCACTAGAAGTATTTGGAAAAGAAGCTACTTGAGAATCACATATGCAGCATCTCATTGGACTATCTAACCTGTGTTCCCATCACACATCTTATTGGTTTAAATTTTTGTTTGCTTGTTGAGCTATTTAGTAACCTGAGTCTATGTTATGTTCTCTTATGGTTTCCCATTTTTATTAGTTTGTTACTCTTGTACACTTGTTCATTCATTGGCTCATTTTATAGGTTACGTCCTTTCCCTCATCTCAGCTCTTGATCTAGTTTCTTCATCTCAAACTCTTAAGACAATATTATTAACATAATTCTTTATTCCTCCAATGTATACATAACCTCCTCCTCAGCTCCTCAGCATACTTAGCTCCCTCACAGTCACTCATATCTTCACTAGTATAATTCCTTTACCTTCCCCATCCTAAGCCTTTAGTTCTTCCATATCTTTTTAGCTTACTGTCCTCCCTACAAGCCAGTTCTGATAAACACAGAGCTATCCTCACTCACAAAGTGAGCCTCCTTTCTCCAATATCTCACCCTTGCTCCAAAATATATCCTCTGAAATCTCTCAGTACTACAACTTTAACTCAAGTAAAAGTTCTCAAATAAAGTCAGACCCCCACCAAACATTTTATCCCATCTACCACTTTCCCTTCAAATTTCCCTGTTAGTACCTAACACTACTCTTCCAACCACTTCCCATTCTTCAGACCCCACCTCACCTACCTCACTCCAGAGCAGCCACACATAATAAACTGTCACAGTGGTGTGGAGACTAAACGGAGCAGGCAAGAGTACCTGCAAGAATATAATATATAAATGTTGTAAGACTGAATCAGTGAGTACTGCCATAAATGAAAGAAATTCTGTCTGTAAAATTTGGGGACAGAGCCAAAATCACTTAAAGTAAATAGGAGTAGGAGTAAATACTGACACCAAACACAAAGAACTGAAAAGTATTCACTGGAAGAAAACATTCTACTAAAAACTTCATAAAAATCCATAAATTCTCCTTATTTCTGTAGTTCTAAACTTGCGGTATTGTCCCCCAAAAGGGAAGAGAAAAAAGAGAGGTCATATATAATTATAAGATAAATAGATAAATAGAGATACATACATACATACATACAGACAGACAGACAGACAGACAGAGAAAGACAGAGAGAGCGAGCTAGAGATAGAGATATATAGACACAAGTAGGAGAATGGGGAAATGGGGAATCAGAAAATCTTCAACCCTCTTCCCAACTCTTTCAAGCAGTGCAATGGGCCACAAAGGGAGAAGAAGACAAATGCCATGCAGCAGAAATCTATGAAATGTTTTTAGAAAGGATGAAGGAAATAGATGTATTCAAAGAGAAAATGAACCAAAAGTTCACAGCAATTACACTTAACATGCCCATGGTGAATTTTGGGGAAACAGGTAAAACCTTGGATGAGCTAAGCAAAACAACTCAAAATTTGAATGACAGATTCAACAGTTGCAGAAATGGAACTGAATCATATGGAAGACATGAGCATCAAGGCATTTGGAAGGCAAAAGCTTTATTACACCAGCAGGCTGGTGGGAACCTGGTTTCAGATCATCAGCCCCCCTGGTTTCAAATCATCAACTTGGAGTTAAACAGAAACTCATATATGTTGCAAACAGGAAGTCTAAAAAGCTGATAGCAAGTTATTTTATAATTGGTTACTTATGATTTGTCATACTTTGTTAGGAAGATTCATTTTGTGAAGGTTTAGTTAGGGGGTTTCTTATCATATAGGAAGGTCGGGGGCTTCGATGAGAGGATAAAATCAATCATGCCTTTGGCAGAGCTAGTCTGTCTTCGGGTGATAAGTCCCTGAAAGAAGTTAACACAAAAGAACATGTTTACAGGCTGGGTAGTGCATCTG
The DNA here is from genome assembly GCA_004365215.1 of Cuniculus paca. Taxonomy (NCBI): domain Eukaryota; kingdom Metazoa; phylum Chordata; class Mammalia; order Rodentia; family Cuniculidae; genus Cuniculus; species Cuniculus paca. The sequence continues at coordinate 6,945 of RJWT010008949.1, read as the reverse complement.
GCTTATATTTATCATACAATTTGCTGCTGGCCTAATATGTCAAGACTGACAGAGTCTGACAATCTAACTGTGAGATGGGATAGGCCTGCAGATCCTGTCCTTATCATAATGTCAGCATATGAGTTTAAAAGTTTCTACCACACAACAAGGCTGTGAAATTCTCCAAAAGATGTCAGACAGAAATACCTGAAATTAGAAAAAAATGTATAGAGTTAATACATTTCAGAAATGGAAAATGTGAAGCAAGAGTGTCTGATGTTGAGGAAAAAATAGTGAATATAATATAGAGTTCAAAGAAGCCAAAAAGGACATAAGAACAAGAGAAGACATTCTAGCAGCTGCTAGAAGACTAAAATAAAACCAATTTGAGGTTAATCATGATTAGAGAAATAGTAGACAATAACACAGATGGGTTCACCAACATGCTTATAGAAATTATGGAAGAAAAATTCCCAAATATAAGAAAAGAGTTTAAATTACAAGAAGTGACGTTTATAGAACACCAAGCAAAAATGAAAGGAGAACTTCACCAAGGCATATCCTCATTAAATTTACAGATAGATGTTCTGCAAAAAACAGATGAAGTTATAAATGCAGACACAAAATTTTAATAAAAAATCACATACAACAATAAATCAATTACAATTACACTAGACTTCTCTGTATAAAACCTGGTGGCTACAATAGCTTGGAGTGAACTATAACAAGCCCTAAGAGCAGCTAACTTCCAACTTAGATTATCTTACCCAACAAAGCTCTTCTTCAAGATAGAGAATAAATATGGTATTTCCATAAAAAACACCACCTCAGAAGATGTGTGAGTAATAATCCAGAGTAAATACTCTAGAGAAAATACTAACAAGTGTTTTCAACAGAAATAATGAATTTGACACAGGTAAAATCACAGAGAAGAGTAGTGAGGTTAATGGATAAACAGCAACAAAAAAAATCAAGAAAAGAAAATCAAATAATACATCAACAAATGCAGAATACAATGATAGTTAAAAACAACACATCTCAGGAATATCTCTCAATACTAGTTGCCTCAACTGTGCAATAAAAAGACAGAGACTTGCAGACTGGATCACAAAACAGAATCCAACAACTTGTTGTATCCAACAAACTTATCTAACCCAAAAAGATATCCATAGACTAAGAATTAAAGGATGGAAAACAATATTTCATGTACCAAGATGTTGAAAACAAGCAGAGGTATCAATTCTAATATTGTACATGGTAAACTTCAAATTAAAATTGATTAGAACAGACAAAGAAGGGCATTACATACTAGTTAAAGATAAACCCATCAAGAAGCAATAACATTGATAAACATACATCTACTGCACCCTGATTCACCTATCTTCATAACATGAAAATTGCTGAAATTAAAAGGTTAAATAAAAATTAACACAATAATAGGCATTTTAACACACTAGTTTTGCAGAAGCACATCAACTAAACAAAAAACCAATAAAGAAATTTCAGTGCTGAACTACACCCTTACGCATACAAACATAGTGGATATATAGAGAGTATTTCATCTCTCTATAATGTATGTATTATTTTCAGTAGCATGTGTTACTTTCTCCAAAATAGATCACATACTAGTCTAAATGCCTGCTTAACTAAATATAAAAGAATTTAAATCTCCCTATACATTCTATCAGATTACTGTGCAATGACAATAGCAATCAATGACAGAAGAAATTTCAGAAAAGCCAAAGCTCCTGGAAAACTAACAATATACTTCTAAACAACTAATGGCTCACAGAAGAGATCAAAACAGAAATTAAAAATTTTTGGAAGCTAAAGGGCAGAGTATTTAGCTCAGTGGCGTAAGCACCTGCCTGGCAAGCATGAGGTCATGAGTTTGATCTCCTGTGCCACCAAAAAAAAAAGATTTTTGGAAGTAAATGACAATGACTGTACAAGTCAATGAAACCTATGGGTCACTATGAATGCTGTCCTAAGGGGAAAATTTATTGCAATCAATGCTCACAGTAAGAAAACAGAGCAAGTCCAAATAAACAATTATATGAGAAATCTTAAGATACTTGAAAGAAAACAAACCAGCTGCAAAAAAACTGAAGATGGAAATTATGAAGATGAGCGTGACATCAATGAAATTTAGAATAAAAAACTAAAAATAAGTCAACAAATTGAATAATCGGTTCTTCAGAACAATGAATAAAACAGATAAGTTTCTTTGGCAGACTCACCAAGAGAAAGAAAAAAACTCAAAATGATGCAACAGGAAACGAAAATGGTGAAATTACAACAGACATTGTTGAAATCTAAATGATAGTATCTACTTTGAAAAATTATACTCCAACAAATTAGCAAAATTTGAAAAAATGTAAAGATATCTGGATACATAAAGTTACTAAAACTCATCCAAAAATATATATAAATCGTTAAAAACCCAGTGACTAACAATGAAATTGATTCAGTAATAGATAATCTACCAACTAAACAAAGTCCAAGACCTGATGGATTTATTGCTAAATTGTACAAAAACTTTAAGGATACTAATACTCCTCAAACTCTTCAAAGAAATTGAAAGGTATAGAGAGTGGCTCCCAATTTATTTGTGGAAGCCAGTATCACCCTGAACCAAAACTGGATAAAGACCCAACTGAAAAAGAGAACTATATGACAATCTCTTCAATGAATATCGATACAAAACTTCTCAACAAGTTATTAGCAGATTCAATACAGTATGTTATCAAAAAGATGACGCATCGTGATCATGTAGGTTCCTTCCCAGAGATGTAAGGATAGCCAACATACATGAGTCAATAAATGTAATATATAACATAAAGAAGAGCAAGTTTGAAAACCACAGGATCATAACAATAGATGCAGAACAGACTTTTGACAAAATTGAACACCACTTCATGATAAAAGAAAAAATAAAACCTGAAGAAAAAAGCAGGTGCACAAGGGCTATATCTTAATAGGACAAAACCTATTTATGATAAACCAATAGCTAGTACTATACTAAACGGGGAAAAACTAAAAGCATTTCTGTCATGGTTACTTTTCTCTCATTGCTGGGACAAAATGAAAAAAGGAAAGGTTTATTTGACTTATAATTGGTGAAGGTTTTAGTCTGTACTCAGTTGGCTCCAAGGCAGGGTGGTGTGGCTAAGGGGTAACCGTCATGTAACCACAGGTGACAAGAGTGAAAAGGGCAAAAGAGAAAGAGCATACCTCCTTCCCTCCCTTATATTGTATGCCAACTACCCTCCCCTTGGCAGGTGCAGCACTCACACTGTGAATCCCAGTACTAGACAATGAACCAATGACATATCCTAGACTCAGTCACCTACAAAAGTTCCAACCTCCATGACCACAGGAGGCTTTGAAGGGACATCCCAACACAAACCATAACATTCCATCCCTGGAACCCCAAAGACTCATGCACAATCTTTATACAAAAGACATTTAGTCTATCTTTGAGAGGTGCCAAAGTCTTAACATTCTCAGCACTGATAAAAAGTCCAAATCGCAAGGCTCCTTCAAGATCTAGGGCAAACTCTTAGCTGTGACATCCTGTACAAATGAAAAGTCAAACGTTTCCCGCATTCAATGGCACAATATAAATATAACCATTCCAAAGGGTACAAATGGGGTGATACAAAGCATCAAGGTAAAAGCAAGTCCAAAATCCAGATGACAAACACTAAGTCCTCTAGTTCCATGTGAAACACCCAAAAAGATCTGTGATAAATTGTGAACTCTAAAAGGCTTGTGTGACTCCACCTCCACGGCATTTCTGATAGTTACAGCTCCACAGCTTCTCTCTCGGGCTGGGTTTGCTCCCTCCACGCAGGATTTCTTAGACAACTCATGTTACTGGCTTTTCTAAACTTTTGGGTTCTCCATTGCACCTTTTTCTTTACATTCACATCTTGACACTTGGCCCTCTCAGGAGCACACTGTCTGCTCCCAAGCCTTCAGAAATTGGGGTGGAAGCCTTTTTAACTTCAGAACTCTTGCATTCTGCATGGAACTAAAACCAGTGCCATGTGGATGATGCCAAAGTCTGCTGCCAGTTGGAGCAGTACTCAGGCTTTCTTCTTTTTTGGCTGTAGGGGTCAAGTATCTGGATCGTTAGGCACTCTGAATCCAATTCTGAGGAACAAATTTTCTATACCACCACCATTCTGGAACATGGTGTGGCTGCTGCCATTTTGGAACCACGTGTAGCTGCTGCCGCCATTCTGGAATGTGGCACTCTGCAGCTTTCTCTTCAATGCAGTCTTTTGCTTCTGCAGTTTTGAGCCTGCAAAAGGTGAATACCTGCCACTGCTTCCCATGATATCCTCAGGCCATCTTTTCTATTTTTCTGTTCCTTTTCAGCAATTGAAATATCAGCTCTAGCTTTACAGTCCACAGCGTTACTGGAACTTTTCTCCTGGCCAAACTCACAATGTTTCAAATCAGCCTGCTGAACTCTTTGCTCTTGATTTGCAACATAAATCTGGCTAAAAGCCCCCAACAATAGCCGAGCCACTGCCTCAACATTCGACTGCCTTGAAATTTCTTCGGCTAGATTAATTAGTTCACTGCACTTAATCTCAGTCTCAGGCCAAGTCTCTGGACATGAGCAAAATGCAGACAAATTTTCTGCCAAACCATAACACATATCATCTGGAGTCTAACAACCAATGCAGTCCTTCTTCCCAGCAGAATCCTCCCAAGCATGGTCTACACCAGAAGAATTCCTATCAGCCTTCTGGTCTCCTGATCTTTGACTCTGATCTCCCATACAGAACAGTCTAAGGCATTCCAGTGCCACTCTTTCAGGCAACATCTCCAAATCTTACCAAAATTTTACAAGTCATTCCCAAAGGCTCTTGAACCACATGGTCAGGTATAGTCACAGCAATGACCTCACTCTTCTGGTACCAAATTCTGTCTTGGGTACTTTTCTCTTGCTGCTGAGAGAAAATACCTGGTGCCCAAAATGAAGGAAGGAAAGGTTTATTTAGCTTACAAATTTTGGAGGTTTCTGTCCTTACTCAGCTGATTCCAAGGCAGGGTGACATGGCACAGGGGTAGCTATTCATGGCTGCCACAGGTGACAAGAATAAAAAAGGCAAAAAGGGGAAGAGCATGCTCATTCCCTCTCTTATGTTGTATGCCCTTGGGCTGGTGCAGCACTCACATGACCAATCCCAGTGATAGAAAACAAATCAATCATAAATGCTAGACTCAGTCACCTTTGAAAGATCCATGCCCCCATGACCCCATGACAATGATGTCTGCTATCACCTCTTCTGTTCAACACTGCGCTTGAAACTTTAGCCAGAGAAATTAGCCCAAATAAAGAAATAGAAGGAACACATATATGAAATGAAGGGCTCAATTATTATTTTCAGATGTCCCATTCTTTACTTAGAAGAGCCATAAAATGTCACAAAAACACTCTTAGATTTAATAATCAACTTTGACAAAGTAGGATACAAGATCAACAAACAAAAAGCATTATCCTTTGTGCACACCAAAAATGAATGAGATGATAAGGAAACTATGAAACAACACCATTCAGAGTAGTTTCAAGGAAAATGAATTATCTAGGAATTAGCTTAACCAAGTATGTTAAAGATCTCTACAAAGAAAACTACAGAACTCTGAAGGAGATTGAAGAGGATGTCAGAAAATGCTAAGATGACCCTTGCTTCTGGGTAAGTAGAAAAAATATTGTCAAAATGGCCATGTTTCCAAAATTCAATGCAGTTCTAATCAAAATACCAGCAGTATACTTCACAAATCAAGAGAATTCAATCCTAAAATTCATATGAAGTGAGAAGATACTCAGATTAGTGAATATAATTTTCAGGAAAAGAGTAAAGCAGGTAGCATAGTAATACCTGACTTTATGGTATACCACAAAACAATAGTGATAAAAACAGCATGATACTGAAACCAAAACAGACATGTGGATAGATGGAACAGAATTGAGGATATGGGAACATCGTCAGACATATTCAAACTTTGTAAAGAAGCCAAAAGCATATGTTAGAGGAAAAATGACCTATTCAACAAATGATGTTGAAAAACTGCTATCTGTTTTAGGAATGAAACTGAAGCCTTATCTCTCATCATGTATTAAATTAAAATCAACATTGATCAAAGATCTAAACACTAAATAGAAATGTTACACCTTCTGGAAGATAAAATAGGTAAAATGCTTAAAAGCATACATTTAGGAAAAGATTTTCTAAACAGAACCTCAGTTGTATGCAAAATATCAGCAAAAATCAATGAATGGGATATTACACTAAAAAGTTTCTGTACAGCAAAATAATCAGTAGAATGAAGACACAACCTACAGAATGGGAAAACATTTTGTCAGCACTCCTTGGATAGAGGACTGATCCCTAGAATGTACAAAGAACTCAAAAAGTTAAACCACCTAAAATTAAAGACCCAGTAAAGAAATAGGCAAGAGAAATGAACAAACATTTCATGGATAAAGAAATAAAAATGTTCAAGAAATATAAGAAAAAATGTTCAAGGTCTCTGCCCAATAGAGAAATGCAAATTAAAACATTAGGAGTTCATCTTACTCTGAAAAAAATTGCATTCCTTAGGAAATCAAACAATAACAAATGCTAGCATGGTTTTGGTGAGAAATGAAATTTTCAGCATTGTTGATGGAAATGCAAACTAGTATGACCATTATGGAAATCAGTATAGATATTTTTTGAAGAAAATCAGAAACTTCAAAGAAATTAGAAATTTCACAGGACCCAGTTATCCTCCTGCTAGGTATCTCCCCCAAAGAGCTTACGACAACATACTACAGTGACACATTCATACTAATACTTCTCATAGCACAATTTCTAAAAGCTAAAACCTAAAAACAGCCTGTATACCTATCAACATATGACTTGATAAAGAAAATATAGTATCTGTATTCAATGGGCTACTACT
>RJWT010008948.1:0-25651 GCA_004365215.1 Cuniculus paca | reverse complement strand
TTAGTGGTGGAGTATTTGCCTATATTTGGGTTTGCTCCCCAATACCAGGGAAAAAAAGATGGAACATTTTTGAACCAGTGAAGTCTTTACCCATTAAAATTTCCATGTTAATAATGAGCTATAGTGTTATCTGTATTATATCTGGTATGTAGTGTTGGCATTTAAGCTAATTGCCATCACACACTTGAGCTATCAGAATAGGTAATATAGTAATATTAATTTAATGTAAATGAAATGGTAATTTTAAAGTGATATATATATATATATGACTATTACCCACAGTAAAAGGAAATCTGTTATGAACTTAGAAAACCAAAATCAACCCTCAGATGATTTAAAAGTCAAACTTTTAGGTAAACCATTACATAAAGAAAGACTCTGAGGATAAGAAACACTGAGGATTTAGAGGATATTCACACCTATTTGGACTTGCAGCATTAGTAAAATTTTAGAGACAAAGGGCAGCCTTTTATTTCTAGTTTTAGTCACTGGCACTGTATGCCTTACTAGGAACTGGATATGAGTACATTTCCTCTGATTTATCAGTAAACTGTGACTATCATAATTCTAATTTTTCATTTTTCACTTTTCCTTTTTTCCTGTTTGCTTCTCTATTCAAGGCTGAGTATGAGTTTATCAGCTCTGGTCTCTACCTAGTTGTATTACTGCACTTGTGTGAACAAAGCTTTTCTGATATGATGGGAAATACAAATGAACCAAGCACACGTGTTCGAGTAAGTAATATTTGAGTGGGGGAGAGGGAGGATGTAATACAGAAAGTGTTGGCCTTGTAAAGCAGATGGTTTTATATGTTCACATACTGTTTCTTTAGGGGAGCTCTTAGTTTTAAATGTGTCTTAACAATAAAGATAATGTAGATGTTGGGCATGGTGTAGTGCACACTTGTCATTCCAGTACTTGAGAGGGTAAGGCAGGAGAATCGTGTCACAAAGTGAGACTGTTTCAAAACAAACGAAGATACTGTAGATTTAATAGAAATTGTTGTCTTTCTTCCACAAGAAGCAGCATAATTTCCTCTTAAAGCTGTTTAGAGCACGAAGTAATTTTCTTGCTTTTGAAAGTAACCGGGATTCGTTTCAGTGAAAAATAGAGACCAAAATGCAAACACTGAAGGAAAATGTTTTTTAATTAAAAAACAAAATCCTCAGCATTACAATTTGAAAACCTGAAGTTGAACTCTAAAAGCCAAGAGTATGGGAAATTAATTTCAGTTTTTTTGTTGTTACCCTGTAAAAGATTGCCAGTGTATTTGAGTCCATGTTACAAATTTTAAGATAGGGACTGGTTGCTGCTGTGTATACACTATTAACCATGCAGTATTTAGGCTAGCTGTTTTTTAGGTATTTGTTAGGAAACAGTGCTGTTTACTATACCAAAAGAAACTGCTACCTTGTCCATTATGTGTCTTTACTGTAGCATTCTGAACACTTCATATCTTGTGTTCATAAGCAAACTTTTTATATAAATGTTTGCTTTAGTATAAAAATTAGTTTATATTAAGGTATAGTGCATTTTTAAAAATTTTTAAAAGTCCAATTCAATGAGTTTAATAATGCTTGTAAGTTAGTAAAATATTTTTCTGTATTTTATCATTATATGGACTTTACAAAAATAAACCAATTGACAGATTATCATTGAGAGTAAAAAGAACAAACTGTTGAAAGCATTAAGAAGCGAAGATCTCTTCATTTCTAAGTACCTCAGAAACCATGAGACCCTAGTTTAGCAAATGCTGTAAAATGATTTCTAAAAAGGTGTCTTAGCACTTGAGACTGAATAAGCACATAAAGCATATAGTCTGTTGAATTCATGCCTTTGTTAAAAAAAATTAATATTGCTAATAATAAGTAGAAGTCATTAGGTTTTTTCTTTCAAACTTAAGCAGATAACTTTCAATTAACTGGGACCTAATGAGCAAAGGTTTTTTGTCTTGTTTCTTGTTTTCTTCCTTTTTAAGTTTTTTGAAGTGTTATGTAGACAAACAATACCATTGGATAAAATTATTTTATTGTATCTGCTCCCAATTTCAAGAAACTGGTTTCTACGTGATTAATAATAGTTACGTAATACCCGTAAGGTTGTAATTTTTAGTATGGGGGAGAGAGACCCCTATTTAAAGAATTAAAATGATGTTTGACTTTTTAAGTAGAATTGAATCTCCTATACTGATTCTATCTAGATCCATTTGCAACATTTAAACTACTGTATTTCTTTCTGCATTGTTTCTAGTTTATTAACCTTGCAAGAACTCTTCAGGCACATATGGAAGATCTCGAAAGTAGGTGGAATTTCCCCTCCCCACACTTGTTGAATTTTCTTTTGAAATTAAACCCACAAAACAAAATCTTAAGTATATATAATTCTTTTTTGCCAAGCTAGAGCTTCATTTATAGGCTTAATAATAACAAAATGATTGATTTGGGTTGGGCAATTGATGCTATTTTTTTAACAGCATACTTTAAAAAATTGTATTTAAGTTGTATGGAAGGATGAAATTTTAATCACTAGTATTTGTGTTTAAGTCAAAACTTATTTTTGATTGCTTTGATTTTAGCACTTGTAATAAAAATGAACACAAATTTACTAATCAACTAAATCTCCTTTAGTTTTAGATGATTTTTTGTTTAAGAAACTGTTTACTTGTTATTTAGCTTTGTTAGACCATAAAAAGTTTACTTGGAAGTATACATGATTCTAGGAAAATAAAGAAGTTCTGATTCCAGATCTATAACAGAAACCACATGCTTTTGTTTTTTGTTCCTTGCTTCAGGGCCTTGTGGACCTTTATTAAATTAGTAGTAACTCTAATCTCATGAAATCATCTTCTAGCATTAGGACTTTTTATATGGGCTTTTAGGTAAATGCATTTCCCAAATCTTTACATTTATTTGCATGGTTTGCCATCTTCTCAAAGTCCTATAACACCTCCATGGTGCTTCATCCCAAATGGGCACACAGGTATTGGGGACTCTGGAACAGCTCCTGGGGAATCCAAGATTACACCACCCAACCTCTACTTATTGTAGTTTTTCACCCAAAACAACAGATTTCCTGTTTACAATACACTCTTTGAAACGTTTTTTAAATATATGATCTTGATTTGATATACTCATCTTCAAAATACTTGGAGTGTTAGCTGTAGTAGGTGTAACATTTTTACCTTTAGAGAAAGGTTATCTTCCTTTGAAAATAAGTTGAAAAGAACTTAGTCCTCATAATAGTCCTTTAACTCATGGATTTTTTTTTAAAGGATTTGAGTAAAACCTGACATCATTTTCATAGGTTTAATTGCTGTATGTGAAAATACAAGTCAGTGAGAATGCAGTATAATTTTTTTCCCTTTCTAACTTTTTAGTTCAAGTTCCTTATGTTTGCCAATAGTTTTTTATTCTTTTATACTTTGTCAGATGTGATAATTTTAATATGCAGTATTTTCCCCAGATCTCTCATTCTTAAAAAATGAACATTTTCATATAAATCATAGTTTTTTAAAATATAACAGTATCTTTTTTCAACCTCTGATAGAGAAGAAAATGATGGAAGTAAAAGACCCAAAGTTACGTCACTGAAAAATGTGGGTGCTACAAATAAACCCCATAAGTACCTGAAATACTTGGAATATTCCAAAAAGCAATTCCAACTCAATTTTATTTTCACATGGAATTAATCAAATAGAAAAGTTTCCTTAAGAACTATAGTATTGTAATTTAGCTTGATATTTCTCTATGATATAAAACTTAACCATAGGGGTTATCTCATTTGTAAGCTATGGTACATACTTGACACCATTTTATTAGAAGTGGGTTTTATGTATGAATGTTGCATACTTTTCCTATGACGTGCTCCGAATTGGTTCTCTGCCAATTTATTCCTCAGCTGTCTAATATTAATGAAGTAAGAGTACATTACATCTTTCTGCTTTTGATAATAGCAGAGATACTGGTCAGATGCTTTTTTTAGTGCTTTCTTTTTTCTTTCACATGTAAAACAGTTTCCAGAAGGCGCAATTTTTTGTTACTGTTTCCTTCCTAAAGACATTCTAGGTTGCTTTAAGTCTTGAGCCACTAATGACTCTTGAATAAATTTAGATAAATGTAAAAGTGGTAAGTTTCTGACAGTTTGGAGACATGGGAATAAATTCAGTAGTACTGTAGTTACTTACTGACTCCAGTTATTTTAACTTACTCTGTGTCTATATAAAGCTTTTTTAACTTACTAAATAGGGCTGTTTCTTGTCATTGTATAGACAGCTTTGATGTACATTGCAAGAACACTCATAACCTATTATTCTATGTAAATTTTTTTCATCTTCATGGAATACATCAAACATGCAGCGGTAATAAGCCAGATTCTACTCAAGTATGTGAGAGGAATTGCCTTAAGTTCACTTTTTCTCTAGTGTTTATATCATTAACTACTATGAACACAAATTGATCTCAAAAACATTTTTTAGAAGATGTTTCTTGATCCACATTTTTAAAGCATTTTCAGTTTTATAAAAACCGTGTAACATCACAAAAAGATTTGGGGGTTTCGGGGGTGTTGTGAATGGGCATCACCCACAATCAAACCATTCTAACCCTGTCATGATAACTTAACATTTTGACTGAAAAGTATACCAAGTTGAGATTTTTGTTGTTACAAGTCATTGCTATTAGATCTCCCACCCTCATCCCCTCAAAATCATTCTTGATTATTGTGTTTTCTTTCAACAGCTTCAGAGGATGATTCTGAAGAAGATGGAGACCATAACAGAACATATGATATTGCATAACTTCATTTAAGACAAATGGATGATCTGTGAACAAGTGTTTTAAGACTGGCGATTAAGTATGAATTAATTTTGTGGGGGAATGCCTGTGAAATATTGACTGTATATAAAATGAATATATATACATACATGTATACATGTGCATATATATTCATTCTCAAGTGTTGCTGAATTAAAATTCTTCTGCTGGATCTTTTAACGTTGACCAGCAAATTTGATGTTTATAAACTGGTTAAAAATATTTTTCTTGTAGGTGAGTGGGAAAGTTGTACCCTTGTTTTAAGCAACACCTATTTTTTTTGTGTGTTCTGATTACTGTAGTCATATTTATGAAAAATGGATTTGTGTTCTAGTTTATTGCTAGTGAGAAAAGGGGGACAAAATATGCTTTTGAAATAAACTGCCAAATGGCACCTAATTAGTTTTTCTTCTACAATGCCTTACATTGCAGTCATATTTTAATAATCATTTACTTCCAGTGTTTCTAAAAAAAACTTACAAAGAATGGGAAGACCATTCATTATATTACGTTTCCAAACTTAATTTGAATTCTAAATTCACTTAGCAATAAAACCTAATTTTAAAAAAGTATAAAATATTTAGCAATGATGGAAAAATTTTTGTATTGATTTTTCAAAATGCAGATTATATTTGATAGGCCATAGTATGTAACTATTCCTTTAGGAATAGTACAACTATAAATTATATCAGAATTGCCAGTCAAATGCTATTTGGTTATAAAAAATTACTGCAGTTGCAAGTTAATGGAATCTTTTTAAATCCCATATTTAAAGTTTAAAACACTGGTTTTCAATGTGTTTTTTAGTGTTGTCACTACTTTATAGATAAATATATGTACCTGTTTGGGTCCTGGTCATTTTTAACTGTTAATTGATAATTCTGAGCATTTATTTGATGATGATTAATATTTTTCATTATCTGGGGAAAAACAGATGAAAATTACCTATTCAAACTGAGTCTGCACTGTGGTCATTAGTTGTATATTCCATAACATTGTATTTTTTCCTGTAGACACTACTAGGAAACACCTAAAAACACCTCAAAGTAGTTTCAGGTTAATGTCTGATGTTTCAGCAACAAACTACTTTCTCAAAACCTAAATCGAAACCATGTAATTTCTTAAATGTGAATGAACAGTTTGTCCCCACTTAATTTGTTGGTCTTCTGTAAAATCTTGGCTGGAAATAAAGTGCATACTCATTGATTTATTTCATAGTTTGAACTGTTTCCTTTTCAACTGGAAAGTGCACAAAGAAGACTTCAAACCTTATAGCCAAAACTTTTATGAAAATGTCAAAATCTCATTTCTTAGACCAATATACATGTTTCTAAAACATTTGTTCAGCTCTTGCCTGGTAGTTTTATGTTGCCTTACTTGAAGCAGAAACACAAAATTTAAGGATGCCTGCCAGTTTTGATATATTCTGAGTCCTTAGGGATGCTTTGAACATCTAGCATGTACATGTCTCTGAGTTTGATCCTGTCCACCTTATATAGTTGTTAGCTAGAACAAAGACATTGAAGAAATAATTTCTGTATTCTGAATATAGTAAACAAGCCTGTGTTGGTGTCAAAAAATACAACATTCAATAATACTTCAGTTGTCTGTTGACCCAAAAAAACTAGAAAGACCTGAAATGTTTCTACATAAAAGAAAGTAAGATTTAGCACTTCATTACCAGAGGCCTCTAGACTTACTAAATGAAATCCTTCCTAGGTGGACACATCTCTAATCTTTTGTTTCAGAGAATATTTTTTACATTTTAGTCATTTGTGATCAGTGCTAAATTCTATTCATTTAATGTGTCTAAAAATAATGGAATTAAGGGCTGGGGATCTAGCTCAGTGACCTAAGCGCCTGCCTGGCAAGTGTGAGGTCATGAGTTCAGTCCCTGGTGCCGCAAAAAAATTTAAAAAAAAATGGAATTACAAAATTATGTGGAGTATACAGTATTAAAATCTATATAACATTCATCTAAATTATAAAAGAAAATACAAATAATAGAGGACTTATCAGCCAAAGTACCCAGTATCAGGTTATTTAAATGTATATAATCTATTTAAAAATCAGACTTATTTACCATATCACATTCTTCAATAAAGTGATTGTAAACTAAATTAGTTCAACTAGATGGAAGGCAGAGTAGAACAGGTTAAGACAAGTAGGCTGGATTTTTATTTTTACCAGCTTCTTGGATTTCAGGCTTTCCTTTGAGTGAGTTTCTGTATTTGAAATGATGGGTAAAACCCTTAAGTTAGATACAAGATTATTCCTTTTCCAAAACCTGCTTTAACACATTCATGATGGAGCCATATTTGTATATCTCTGTGAAGTGGCTTAAACCACCAGCAGCTTAAGCTGGTAGGAATGCTTTAATAACCAAAAGGTTGACTTTGTTAATGACTTCATGAAAATAGTGCCATCAGTATAAGGAGGACCATAAAAGCTGTAATTTTGAATGTCAAGTTTTATGTTAAAATCTTGGACAGGAATCAGCGTCAAGACAATTGTCTTAGTTTGCAGTTACCAACAATTTAGTCAAACTGAACAGCATATTCGTTTTCTTCTCCAGCTACCAAAGCACAGTCGTCGTTAAAAGTTGACTGGGATGTAGTTGAAAAAACTGTAGTGAAACCAGAATCAGAATGTCTTTTGTAGAAGAACCAAATGATTGCTCCCAAAACTGTCAGAATTACTGTGCTAGCAGTCACCAAAGTTGGTATTAAAATGTGATTATCTGAAAAGGAAAACACAAAAGAATATATGGGAAATGAAGCTGTACAAGTTACAAGTATTGCATTTTGGTGAGCACAAGTGTAATTTAATATATCAATTTGAGAGTTTCTCACAGATGAACAAAATTAAACATTTACTACTGTCAAGATTTTTTATTTGTTAGTATTAAAATGCCAAGAGCTACAGTATGTTATATTTTGCATTCATTTTAGTAATACTACATATTTTCAGTATGGAACCCAAACTTTCCCCATGTAGACACACTTGTTATTTCAGTTTATTAATGCATCATAATATATAATCATTATCAATTGCGTGGCCACAGAAATATAGACAAAAAGTAAATTTAGCCTGAAAAAGCATAATTTAGAGTAATTTATAGACTCATAATCTGTTTTAACAGTGAGTTAAAAGACCCCTTATCCTAATGACTGCAGTAGGACATAATAAATATATATGCTCTTATTTATACATTCTGCAAGTGATCTGTGACCAGGCTGCCACCAAGGCTTTTTGTTGGCTAGCTACACATTACTGAAATGTTGGACAAAGTCCATTGTAGGACAGCTCGTCAGCAGTATAATTAAGATATGCAGTATGTATGTGAAGAAAAGGATAGTTCTGCATTAGATCTGCCTCACAAATGAAAGGGAAAAACCTGTTGCTTCCTTGATTGAGCACATAATTGCTACTATCTTAACACTTCATTCTCATTTTAAAAATGTAGCTAGGAAGATCAGTCATTCTTAGCCTAATAAAAGAAAGTTGAGGAAACTTAATACAGACATAACCTTTCACTTTACTGTAATTTCTAAAACCTGTGTAACCCTTTCTCACAACTTCTCTTCTGACTGCTGTGGCAGAAGTCACCAGTGATTTTTATATTGAAGCGTAAACACCTGGACACTTCAAGCTGAGGTATGTAGATTATTAGTCACACAACCTTGGACCTTTTTCCCTGACACTTTTTTTTTCCCTTTATTTTTCACACTACATAATTCTTAATAAATAACACTTATACTCTGTATGGCTGACCTCAACTATTGAAGTCATTTATATAAATCTAGATAATTATATGTAAAGTCAGTGCCTAACAGTGACCATGTGAGGGCCAGAGGATATAATCCACTTTAAAAATAAAGCCTTCTGTTGGACTAACCACAAATTTTTTGAGTGCCAACAGTGCATATTTCAGACATGGTTTGACTTACCCAAATGCATTCAGTTAAGTGATGCTAAAAACTCAAATCTGTCTTTGTTAATGTTGATATATGCACTTGGCTAGCCTTTTTTTCTCACTTTCTAATGCCTACTTATCCTTCAAGATTTGACTTCTTGATCGTGTCCAGTAACTTTCAGTGAACCTTACTTGGCTAACTCCCCCTTTATGCGCATCAGGCTCTGCATCCTAGTATAACCCTCTTCTAATAGTCTTTTCAGGGTATATGAATAGAAACTTCCCTGTTTGCAAGATTGCTGCCAATACCTGTAGCTCGTCAGCTTCTTGCTTCAACTCATTTGTCCTGTTGTTGCATATTAAAAGTCACAGACTAAGCCTAATGTTTATCTGTGTAGGAGGCGTTCACTTCATTCTTTTCAAATACGGCCTTATTGAGCCCTTCCTTTACTTAGCACTCTACTTTAAAAACAGCCTGTCTTCTCCCTACTTCATCCTTATCCTGCCCTTTTCATCTATAGTGTAAGTCATCATCTGACACTATTTTCATCATTTTACCCTTTCCACTAGTGTTAAGCTTGAAAGCAAATTCTTCTGCTCATTGTTGTCCCAAATGTATGACTTCAGAAAAAAGCCAGGCACCTAGTATTTATTGAATTATGCATCCATCTTTAGGTAATACAGATGTACATATATATTTTACTGATATTCAAAGCTAAAACATTCCTGGAATGTAAAAGAGCAAACACTGCCAAGTCTTTCCAACTATTCCTGACAATATTTTTCTCAAAGTGTATGTGTGCATAGCTGAAATAGTTCAAAAAGGTAATGAAAACATACTGAACCCCTGCCCCACTACTCAAACCCTCAATATCCATTCCTCAAAGGTAACTATTCTGTTGTCACTACATCTCTAAATAACATGTTATGCTCCTTTTCTTGATTTCTTTAAAAATTTAACTGAAATCTAACAAAACTTACCTTAAATATATAGTACAATAGCATTAAGTACATTAATAAGTTAGGTCTATTGCCACCATTCATAAAATTGAAACTGCTGATTAACTCCCTTGCCCACCTCTTACAGACATTCTAGTTTAAGACAAACCTATGGCACACATGCCACAGTAGGCTGTTATCACTGAAAGCTCTAAAAGGTTCATCACCATTGCTGTAGTTTCTGTCTATATGTGAATAGGCACCTCTTAAGTAAAATCACAAGTGTAATCACACAGTTGTCTATTTATGATTGACACCCCAACATCCTCCAAGTTAAGAGACCCCAGGTAAGAATTTCTTTCCCTTTTTAGGCTAAATAATAGTCTATCATTTGTATAAATAACATTTATTCATCTGTTAGACACTTGGGTTGCTTCCACTTTTGGGGTATTGGAAATAATGCTGTTAGAAACATGTTTTGAATCCTTGCTTTCAATGTTTTTGGAATACATGCAGATGAATTGCTGGGTCATATGGTAATTCAGTTTTTAATATTTTTGAAGTTGCCATAGTGCCTGGACCATATTTACATCTCTGTAATTGTGGAAACTAATGGAAGTTTGAAGCTGGGTGTGTGTGTGTGTGTGTGTGTGTTAAATATGTAATCTCCATACAGTGGATGAGCATGGAGTTGTAAAAAAGAAATACAGATCTACATATAAGAAATGATGTGGAGAGGGTACTAAACTACATCAGTGAGTTAAATGGGCACAGTAAGTCATGTATCTCAGCATGAAGAAAGGAAACACTAGAAGGTTGAAAACCTAAGTGGTGCTCAATACGGGAGAAGACAATAGGATAATGATGGGATAGCGCTCATGAAGTTTTGATTTTTAATCATCCTTTACGTATCTTTAAAAACATACTTAATAAACCCTTTATGCTTTATGAATTGTACTTGGAACTATGAAGTGAAACTTGTAAGCAAAACATGCAGAGCTATAGCCACAAAAACAGGTAATAGAGTTTGACAGGAAAATACAGTACGGTATAAAAATCAATTTCATGCATAACTTGTGGTTATGTTTAAAATGTCAAGTCATACTAAACAGAATACACTTGTACAAAAGTTCTACCTTATATAATTTTAAAAAGGGGATTATATTAGGGTTTTAACATGCCAGGATTTTAATAATACTCAAGTGTGGGCAAGAACAAGACAAAAAAAAGTCAGCACCTTCTGAGAATCAGCCACACTGGGACTGGGAGGAGCCCACCAAGAAGCCAACTAGCTAGGCTTTCTGGTAAGCTGCGCAAGCCAAGCAGCGTCCAGGGAGAGAAAAATCGATATGAGCCATCTATTGGGAGGATGACAGTATGCAGTGTAGCAAATATGGGGGAATTCCTTCTATCTTGTCTTTGAAGTTCAATATTCTCACTGTTTGGTTGCAATTAATTGTTTTGCTTTATCCAGTGTTCTGTTTTGAGTGGTTTTAATTCTGTTTTGGTTTGATTTTGCTGTATGTGATGGCATGGACAACTACTGTGAAGATAACAAGATACACTATGGTAGTCATTGTTTTTCTGGTATCCTGCTTCAAAGTTCTGTACCAGTTTTGCTGCTTTGTTTTGATTGGTTTTGTTCTGTTTTATTTTGTTGAATTTTATTATCTTGAACAAAACAAAAAGCTGTAGTACTACTTACCTGATAAATATTTCTTGTCATATGGGACTAAAATACAAAAGAAAATTAAAATTAAAAATTTCAAATATGCTTATTATAAGACATTGAACACAGTCATTAAAAATGAACACTTTATTGACTTAATATTCCTATTACTACTGAATTTAGTTTTGAAGACAAATATAGAGGCCTACCAAAATGTATTAGATTTCATTGGTGGAAAAAATAAGGAAACTCAACAAAAAGACAATTAGATGAGGAAAATAAGAGGATTCTAGTTGCACAGCCTGATGTTGAAAATGTAATAAAACACCTGTGACTTTACCTCATTAGTGTGGATTTGCTCATTGTTTCTGATGTTTTGAAGTTATTGTTTGAATTAAAAACTTGTTTTATAATGGTGCCCTGGAGTACAGTACATGAAAAGAACTAATTTTTTTTAAGTCAGATATTTGAAGTTGGTTTGCTACTACTGTAATACTATGACAGATATTTACATCACTGTAAAATTTAATAATCAGGGGCCCTGTGATGGCAAGTGTAAAAAATGTGTGTAATTTTAGATTTCTTAAAAAAGTCAGAGCCAAATATATTGTTTTGGCTTATAGTTGAAGGACAAAATACTAAGGATTGGTTTGTGTCACGTGTCATGCATCCCAGAGTCATATTTTGAAATTGCTTTTGTTCTGAGATTTACTCTTCAGAATTGAAGAATAAACTTTATACAGTGCTTAACATATAATATAAAAACATTGTGGAAGACAAACATGATGGTGTATGCCTTAACCCCAGCTACTTGGGACACTGACACAGGACCACAAGTTTGAGGTCATCCTGGGTAATTTAGTAAGACATTATCTTAAAAAAGTTTTTAAAGGCTTGGGATGAAGTTAAGTGGTAGGGTGCTTCCCCAGCATGCATGAAACACTGGGTTCAGTTTCCACTACAGCAAAATTTCAAAACAAAACATATATATATATATATATATATATATATATATATATATATCGAATAACATAATTTTGTTCATTAAAATACATTCAGATGGATCAGGATAAAAATGTGTTAAATTTCACAATATATTATGAAATATGATGTAATTTTTACTGCAGTATAATTTTTCTTTTTGCCTAAACAAAGGATGTTCTTACAAAGAATCTAATTCCATGTAAATTAATACTGAAATTCTGCACAGTTATTCTCACCACTTCTCAAATCACATTGCAACGAGGTTACAGTTCTTTTGAAAAATATAACAAATTTTGACATCTTGGAAATTTAAACAATTAAATGATGCCTAGTTCAAATGATCTAGCCGAGCCTCTGAAATGTAAAAGAATTACACAATGATTTCCAAGAGACTTGAGAGCAAAGCACACCAATTCTGACATCTTTCTCTTTTTTTAATAAGGCACAGTAATCTCCACAGAAAACTGTTTGAAAACCTACCTTACTCTCCCTCCTAGAATGCAAAAGGACATTCAGTTCATACTTACTAGCTGCTTTACAAAGTGTTCCTTCTACAGTAGAAACTTCACAATTTCCTTTTTTCCATTCACCTGTCTTGGTATGCAGAAAACCACAGGTGTCCACTAGATCGTCGTCATCTTCTTGGTCTGCCCAGTTATGAAATGTCATATTTGAATTATCAAACCACTTGAAGGTCGCCTCTGTCAAGGGATATTTTCAACATCATGACAATTTTAAAAGTTGAAAGAGTATTTCAACCACAGAATCCAGTTTTCAACTCTAGTGCCTACTATGTTGGGTTTCTTGTATTCTGTAGAGTACCAGTAGTGTGATGAGCACTGGTCATGTAAGCGCCTTATTATGTGGATGAATTCTTTTGTCATGCTCACCATGCAACTGCAGCCATCCAAATACTATGATTTGCTACATAAATAAGCTGCACACCCAGGCAAGTGGCAAAATCTAGAACATGAATCCTACAGCACTGCTTCAGAAAGCACAATATGGCCTCAAGGGGTGCTTGTGTAGCAGATGTGTGGATAGAGCCATAGGGCCTTAAAATGTGGCAGTGCTTTCAGATGTGTCCCATGCACACTTTTATTTCCTGTTCATTGTCCATTAAGGCTGCTAAATCTACCTGATGTTATTGAGAGCAGTATTGTCTTCAACCAGCTCCATTTCTTGCTGCAGTTGAAGAAGTGGAAGCATACCTCTCCATGGTTTTCATCCTCTTGCAGCTAGTATATTTTAAGCTCCTCTGGGACGGAATAATATATTAGGAAGGGTATACTCCTGCCCACTCAGGAGTTACAAACTCAAGGCAAACTAGGCTGCTTCTCAACAAAGAGGGAAAACTCAAAAATATTTTCATACATTCTATTTTCTTATAATTTTCATAATTAACATTTTATATTTTGTATACTATTAGGTTTTGAAAGTCAGGAAGGATAAAGAATATTAAATGTATGCATAAACAAGATGATGTGACCTTTCATGCATTAGTATATTTGAATAATATACAATGAGAGGTATGCCTCTAGTAAAAAGATTGATTCATTTTATTTAAAAATAAACTAAAGATCCTGGGTTACAGGTGTGGAAAGTTACTGAGGTGAATAAATTTTTTTTGTTTGTACAATTAAAATTAGGGATATAGTCTATATAGAGACAAACTTTTGAAAATATTAGTTTAACAGGTATTGGTTCTGAAACATCCCATTTTTGCAAAGAAAAAATATACTCTCATGGGCTAATTTTAAAGTTAACTATCTTTATACTAACCTTAATAATTTC
This sequence comes from Cuniculus paca, assembly GCA_004365215.1. NCBI lineage: Eukaryota > Metazoa > Chordata > Mammalia > Rodentia > Cuniculidae > Cuniculus > Cuniculus paca. The sequence goes on along the minus strand of RJWT010008948.1, from coordinate 11,538 downwards.
ATGTCATTTGAAAATGTTTATACGTTTAGTTTTTTTGTAGCGCTGAAAATGTTTACATTATGTAAACTTGTAAGGTGAATTTATCTTTATCCTATAACTGGTGACTCTTAACTTTTATGACCATGCTGTATTACAAAAGTATATAAGAATACATTTTAATCCATACAAAAGGATCAACTTCACCTCTCATTTGTGAAACATTGAACTACTCTAGGCAATACTATGGTACATGTTACAGGTGTACACTGAAAATGCAATACCTGGAGGCCACAGGAAACATCAGTTTGATCTAGAGAGCTGAAGAATTGAAAAGCCCTGTTTTGCTAACATTAAAGAAAGAAAAACTTGTGCCTCACAAGGTAAATATCACTTACCATCTGTGTCATAAAACATGCCTAGTAGGATATCATCTGGGGCTTTCCATTGCTTTTTCAAAGTATCTAGTATAAAAGCGTTTTCTTCTTTATTATGTATGCTTATCATGTCTGCTCCTGAATTATTTAGAGGGAGAGAAAAAAGCATGTTCCACAATCCGTTAAAAATACAAGGTATAAAAATAATGAATTATATACATTTTGCCTTTACATCTTTTGAAGGAGGTCTTTTTGAAAAATCAGTAAGTTTACAGAAGGAAAGAAAAAACAAGGCAAAAAACCAAAACATACCATATTGTTAAAGATGGATATCAGAAGCTGAATAGGTATAATTCTTTTATTTAAAAAAAAAGCTTGCCTCAACAGGTAAAAATGGTCTTACACTTAAGACAATTTACTCTCACAAAAATATTACAAGAAGTGTGTGACAACTCAGTCTGACTACTAAAAAGATGAAAAGCAGACTTTCAGATTTGCAGAACAGTTTTGTAGAATAATGGGAGCTAGTAAGCAGCTACTCAGTAAAAATTAGTGTAACTTTTAGAGAGAATTTGGCAGGATATATCAAAAGCCCTTAAGATATCTTTGATGCAGCAATCCTTAATGATGTATGTTAAGATAACAACCACTTGTTAAGCAATATATGAATTTGAATTTATATTCACAAATTATAAATAGGCACAATTGTCTTATGTTGTTTATGACACTGAAAGATTGGAAATAGTCATCATTGTAAGTCTAGGAGCATAGTTATCAAAATGTTAGCAATTGTTACTTTAGGGTCCTACAATGTTTTTGATTTAAAACATTTTTCATATTTTTAAGAATTTTTTTTATAATGATCATGCATTGTGTTATGAGGAAGTAACTTTTAAAGAAAAAAATAAGATAACTTTAGAATACTCAGTACTTTTACACAAAGTTAGAATTCAGCAAAGTTCTCTTGAGTTTGTCATTTTTAAAAATCTGATGGCTTTTTCAAAATCAGCGCCAGCTGCTATGACCCCTTGTCTATTAAATGTCATATAGACTTGTAATCTGTTGTATCCTAGTAATTACTAATGAAATGTGATCAAAATGCCACTTTAGAAAAATTCTCAAGAGAAATATTTATGTTAATAGTTTGGGTTTGATAATCCAGAGATGAGTTTTTTATCCTTTTCTCTGACCTTGTGGCAGCCAATGGAACTTTAATGATTTTAACATTGTAATCTAATTAAAAACTGTATAGACTTAAATTATTATGCCAGGCAATATGACACACTTTCATTTTCTTAAGTGACAGCATAAATCCCCAAAGAATGCATATACTCAATTTTTTTTTAACAATGCATCACCAGTGACACTACCTATTGAGATGTAATTTGGGTCTTTAATTCTCCCTGTGGCCAATGTTTTAGCTTGTATTAAAGAAAGGAAAGAATGAAAATATAAATGTTGCAAAATAAGTTTTAGCTGCTCATGATGAATACTATTAGCAGAAGGAAAGAGAGTAAGTACATTTAACTAAATTGGCACAAAGCACTGGCAGTATTAGAAATCCAGCTCTCTGCAGCCCAAAAGTAACAGATGACTTATTTTCTATACCCCAGTGATTGGTTTAAGATATGGTTTTGCATGACTTTAAACACTTTCTGAATATAAATATTGTAGTATTCCTTAGGATTTTTCTTCTTCAAACACAGCAAACCCAATTCATGCTGGCCTACTCTCTGAAACAAAGTACTACCCTAGCCCAAAATAAGTAATTTACCAACTAAATTTAGCTAGTTTTCTGATTGATCTATGAAATGTATGTTTCCTCAGTGGAAGTAAATATACAGGAGAATCAAATAAATGGATTGTTAAAAATGTATGAGGAACTATAAAAAATCAAGTTAGAACCCAGGCATGGTGGCTGTAAATCCCACCTATAAATTCCAGCCACTTGGGAGACCAAGGTGGAGGATTTCAAGTTTAAGACCAAGCTGGGAAATTTAGACCCTGTCTCAAAGTTCAAAAATGAAAAAGGGCTGGGAATGTAACTCAGTGCTCCCTGAGTTCAACAGAAAATAAAATCAGCAAGACAGTCTGAATTTTTTTTCATGCTAGGGACTAAACCCAGGACCTTGTGCCTTCCTAATTTATAAATTTTAGCAGAGCAAAAAGACATAATTGTTTTTAGGCACAAATTTCAAAACAAATTTAGGCATGAAACAAATTTGTATATGCAGTTTAAAATTTATCTTTCAACAAGTAGAGTTAACGCATTTCTAAACAACCCCTCAAAACTCAGGCCACAGAGTTGCTTGGTGTTTTTGGTTTAGTTTTGCTTTGTGGAAGTAACTACATTTGAATCAAGTATTACTTTTTCCATCTGTGTAGGAACAGTTGCTTAACTGAAAGAAAGCTGGACAGTGAACTTTGATCTTATGGTTTATACAAGTTAATACAAATATAGGAACAAGTCTTTTCTTGGTTGTTGTTATAGTTTGTGCCTAGGTGGCTCACCAGGCCTCCTGTAGTCATGAAAGCAGCTGAATCTAACATTTGTGATTGGTTTGTTGTAACTGCTGCACCCACCCAGGGGAAGAGCAGGCATACAATGTAAAGTCGGGAAGAAGGCATGCTTTTCTCTCTTTTTTGTCCTGTTTGCTCTTGCTGCTTGCAGCCAGGCTGCCCCTCAGCCGCACCACCCTGCCTTGAAACCAGCTAAGTAAGACTAAAATTTCCAAGAACTGTAAGAAATAAACCTTCCCTTACCTAATTTTGGGTGTCAGGTATTTTGTCTCAGGAACAAGAGAAAAGTAACCAAGACAGAATTTGTTACCAGGAGTGGGGTCATTGCTGTGACTACCTGACAGTGTCGTTCAAGAGCCTTTGAGAATGGCTTGTGGGAAGAGTTTGGAAAGGTTCAGAGATGTAGCCTGTATGCATAGAGTTGGAACAGCTTAGGCTGTTCTGTAGGGGAGATTCTGGTTAGAGCTCAGGAGACCAGAAGGCTGATAGCCTACCAGTAAAGAACAGGCTTGGGAGGTTTCTGTTGGAAAAAAGGACTGCATTGATTGTTGGACTCCACATAATGTGTGTTATGACTTGGCAGAAAGTTTGTCTGTATTTTGCTCATGTGCAGAGACTGCCTGAGATAAGATTAAGAGCAGTGGACTGATTAATCTGACAAAAGAAATTTCAAGGCAGTTGAATGTTGAGGCAGTGGCATGGCTATTGTTGAGGGCTTTTAGCCAGATTTATGTTGGAAATCAAGAGCAAAGAACCCAGCAGGGTGATACAAAACATTGTGAGTTTGACCAGAAAGCTGTGGGCTACAAAGATAGAGCTGAAACCTCACTTGCTGAGAAGGAACAGAGAAATAAAACAGATGGTCTGGGGGCATGCCAGAAAGAAGTGGGTCTCCACCCTTTGCAGACTCAAAACTGCAAAAGTGAAAGGCTTTTCCTGGGGGAGAAAGCTGCAGAGCACCACATTTCAGAATGGCAGCTGAGGCCACACAAGGTTCCAGAATGGTGACAACATAGAGAATCTGTTCCTCACAATCAGGTTGAGTGCCCAGCAATCGAGGCACTCAGCCTCTGCAGCCAAGAAAGAGGAAAGCTTGGCTACTGCTCCAGCTGGCAGCAGACCTTGGCAACATCCACATGGCACTGGTTTTAGGTGCATGGAAAGTGCACGTATTCTGAGGTTAGAAAGGCTTCCACCCCAATTTCAGAGGGCCCAGGAGGACAGACAGTGTGCCCCTGAGAGGGCAGAGTGTGAAGCTGTACAGTGGAAAACCCAGAAGTTTGGAAAAGCTGTGCTCATGGATCATCTAAGGGAAGCTGCAAAGATTGAATAGAGTGGGCCAAAGAGAGAAGCCATGGGAGTTAAAACCCCTGAAAGTGCCATGGAGGTGGAGGCACTCAAGTCTTTTGGAGCTTGCAACCAGATTGCTTCAGATGCTGAGCATGGAACTCCAAGATTTAATGTTTGCCCTGCTGGATTTTGGGCTTCCTTTGGTCCTATTCCTTTGTATCCTCCTGTTCGTACCCTTTGGAATACTAATGTATATATCTTGTGCCACTGAATGTTGGAAGTGTTTAACTTTCTTTTCATTTTTACAGGGGCTTGCAGCTAAGAGTTTGCCTTAGATCTCGGAGGAGACTTTGGACTTGGACTTTTCAGCAATGCTGAAACTGTTAGCACTTTGGCAACTCTTGGAGATGGAATAAATGTCTTTTGCATAGAAGATGTACATAAGTCTTTGGGAGACGAGGGGTGGAATGTTATGGTTTGTGTCTAGGTGGCCCCCAAGCCTCCTGTAGTCATGAAAGTGGCTGAATCCAATGTTTGTTATTGGTTTGTTGTCTAGTGCTGGGATTGATGGTGTGAGTGCTGCACCTGCCCAGGGGCAAAGCTGGCATGCAACGTAAGGTCAAGAAGGAGGCGTGCTTTTCCCTCTTTTATGCCCTGTTTGCTATTGCCACTTGTAGCCAGGCTGCCCCCAGTCATGCCACCCTTGAAACCAGCTAAGTATGGACTGAAATCTCCAAGAACTGTAAGAAATAAACCTTCCCTTCCCTAATTTTTTTTTTTTTTTTGCGGCACCGGGGATTGAACTCACGACCTTGCGCTTGCCGGGCAGGTGCTTAGACCGCTGAGCTAGATCCCCAGCCCTGTTTTTGAGACAGGGTCTCACTATGCCATTCAGGCTGGCCTTGAGCTCACTTTGTAGCCCAGGCTGGTCTCAAACTCATAACGATCTGTCTGTCTCAGCCTCCCGAGTGCTGGGATTACAGGCGTGAGCCACCATGCCCGGCTCCCTTCCCTAATTTTGCATGTCGAGTATTTTGTCTCAGCAATGAGAAAAGTAAGCAAGATAGTTGTCAACCTCTAATATTTTTATTATTGAAATTGTTTATTTCTAAGTATAATATATGGAAAATTTTTTTAAATATAGAAAATAATTACAGGGGAAACTTCATTTTTAAAAATCTTGTTAATGAGCACTGTATGTAACATTGTCGCCCCCTGATTGACATGCTTTGAACTTTTTGTTGTAGTTCTTTTTTCTTTTTTTCTTTCTTTTTATTCTTGAATACAATGGATTTAGCCAGGGATCTAGCCAAGTGGCCTAAGCACCTGCCTGGCAAGTGTAAGGTTGTAAGTTCAATCCCCGGTACCGCAAAAAAAAAAAAAAAGAATACAATGGATTGGAAAAAAAAACACTGTCGATAAATTAAAGATGATCTTTATGAAAAGTCACTGAAATGAAAACTCAATGAAAAGAAATTAAATCCATTTTGTAAACTGTCAAAAAAAATAAAAAAATCTTGTTAGATCAGCAAAATTGCTATTATTTTATTCATCTGCCTTGAAACAAAACTATCTTGGTATATCAAATTTTCTTTTTTTTTTTCTCTAAGCCAATGTTCACTATTTAGTAGGTAAGAATTTTCTAAAGGAAAATAATATATACTAGAAACTTTATGCTACAATCTTACAATTAAATATAGTTTTAATTAAACTATCTCTAGTACAACAGAGTTTTATACACAACATTTGATTGCCTTCCAAAATGTTATATTCGTGGGTTGTCAGAATTTTTTTTTTTATAAGGTAAAGGGTATTTCTGAATGCTGGACTTGTGAATATGCCTAAGAACAAAAATCTAATGAAAAGAGACACTCAAGTCTCCCAAAAAATACCTTTAAAGAACTGAGGAATCTCATGTCATCAGCTTATATATTTCAGTTGAAAAAAGATGTGAACTTACCAGATAGTTTTAGTTTGAGGTAAAGAACATCACAATTAGAGGCTAAACAAAAGCATGTACTTCAGGCCAAAGAGCCAAATACATAAACTGCATTCACTCCAAGCACACTTTTCAAAAAATAGGCCCGAGGGTGTAGCTTAATAGTGGAACATGTGCTTTGCATATGTGAAGTCCTGGTTCAGTCCTCAGCACTTGCAGAAAAAATTTTGCCAAGTGTGGAGGTGCAATCCCATAGTCCCAGCTGTTGGAAGGTTGAGGCCAAAAAAACCCTCAGGTTTGACAATAGCCAGGGCAATACAAGCAAAGACCTTGGCTCAAAAAACATTTTTTTTTTGTAGTCATTGAGAGAACCTTTCTGCCAGTAGCCATTGCAGGCTGGGAGAAGCAGCCAGTCACACCCCTGCATACCCACCATCAGGGAAGCCTCAGTGTAACCGCATGTGTCCAGAGAAGTCCACCCTGCACCCTATTGCCTCCCAGAGAAACCCATTCACCTACACCACAGAAGGCCAACCAATGCAGGAAGCACCTGGGGCCTCACAACTGGCTCATCCAGAGGAACCCAGGAAAATGTCAAGACTAAGGAGCAAAATGCAATCTCAGACCTCCAGCCCACACAACAAATCTAGGAGACAAAGACATGGAAGAATTTGGAAATTGCACACCTGAAATTTCTGAAATGATAGCAACTGAAGTTAAGAAACAACTTGATGCCTGCCTGGCAAGGGCAAGGTGAGTTCAATTTCCAGTACCAAAAGAAAAAAAAAAAAAACAGTTTCAGTTCAAAAATAGTATCTCAGGTAAAAGAGAAAATGATAACCATAATGAAAGACTTGCTGAGCATATCTAAAGAAGACATAGTTTAAAAAAAAAAGAGCACAGGAAAATGATGGAAACCTTGAATGAACAATATAGGATAGAATTAGAATGCATGAAACAGATTCAAAGAGATATCCAGGAAATTAAAAACTCCATCTAAAGCTGGCAAAACCATTTGAATGAAACTGAAAATAGACTTTCAGACCTTGAAGACAGGATTACAGCTAGCGATTGCAAAAGGAAAGATCTTTTAAGAATAACAGGACCATGAAATAACAATCCAACAACTGCAAGATGACACAAAGAAAAGTAATTCAATACTGATAGGTGTCAGCAAAAAAAGTAAGAGTGAACACAAATGACATAAAGAGACTATTTACAGAAGCAATAGCAGAAAACTTCACAAGCATGGGAAAAGGACCTCACATAAAGATAAGTGAGACATACAGAATCCAACTATACATAAACAAAATAAATCTACACCTACACATATAATTAGATCCCAGAAAATTAGCACAAGAAAAGAATATTAAAAGCTGATAGAGAAAAGAAACAGATCACCTATAAAGAAAAACCTATCAGAATTATGGCAGACTTTTCAGCACAAACCATCAAGTCAAGAAAAGGCTGGAGTGAAGTCTTTTGATTCCTGAAAGAAATCAACTTCCAACCCAGATTGATTACCCTGCAAAACTATCTTTCAAAATTAATGGAGAAACAAGATACTTCAAAAGAACAAATGAAGAAATTCATGACCACCAAACCAACCATACAAAGAGTACTGAAGGATATTCTAGAAAGAGATAAAAATGATCACAATTCCAAGAACAACAACAGAAATAAATCAACAAGCAGGTAAGCAATTAAACAGAGGAGAGAAATAGGGAACCAACGGTAGGAAAATAACATGACAAAGACAAGTGAATACATATCAGTCATAGCCATTAATGTAAATGGCCTCAATTAACCAATAAAAAGAAATACAGGCAGAGTGGATCAAGAAACAAAATCCTTTAATATGCTGTATACGAGAAACATATTTAACTCAAAAGGAAATTCATAGACTGAAAGTCAAAGGAGAGAAAACAATATTTCATGTGACAGGAACCAAGAAAAAAGCAGGGGTAACTTGCCCATCACCCACAGAATGGATAAGAAAAATATGGTATTTTTATACAATGGAGGGCTACTCAGCTATAAAGAAGGATAATCTTGAGGCTCTTGTAGGTAAATGAATGCAACTTGAGATCATGCTCATGGGTGTAATGGTTTGGACACACATGGATGAACATCATGTTATCTCCCTAGTATAAAAAACTGATGGAGTTAGTGGAGTGCAAAATGTACAAGAGTTATTGTGAAAATGAAAGAGGAGGAAACAGCTAAAAAAGGGAAGAAACAACTGGGATGGGGGAAAGGAGAAAAGAAAAAAGGGAAAAAATATATATATTCAAGACCAACCTAGGCCATTCAGTAAGACCTTCATTGAAAAATAAATAAATAAATAAATAAATGTATGTTTTTAAATTTAAAATATTTCATTATGTGAAATTATAAACTCCAGAGAACACACAGTCTATGCTCTAGCAAAATAAATTTTTTATCCTATTCTTTATTATAGTCTCACTTTATGGGCTTATGTAATCTTACTTTCCAGTACTTTCCAGGCAGGATAACAATGATGAAGAATCCTTATCCTAAAGTCAAACAGACCTATATGTATTTTGTCTTTACTTTATAAATTGATAATCCTAACATGTTACAAATAATGAAATTGAAATACCAGGACAATAATTGGGAGGCTGACATAGGAGGATTGCAAGTTCAAGACCAGCCTGAGCTAAATAGGGAGACCCTGTTTCAACAAACCAAAATCAAAAGAAGGTAATGTGCAAAAATACTATGTGCTGAGCATTAACTTTGCTTTTAAGTATCCTGTTTTTACAATAAGTCTGTAATCTCTTTAAATTGTTGGGTTAAACCTAAGAATTATATTCCAGAATTTAGATAACTCAATGCTATTTATGCTGGTTCTAAAAATTGCTATTTCCATGTACTATCATCCCCCTTTTGTTACTGTTCTATGGCTCTTGAATTTTCTGCAAGAGATGGGAGTTATTTGTACTTATTTTTTGCCAATTTATTTCTTCGTATTTTTTTCTTAACCTCACTCTGGATTTTGTACCAAACACTCCACAGAGATTTCTACAATCCAAAATGTGAGTGACTGTCACATTACTGTATCCAATGGTCAGTTCCTTGTTCTTGTCCTTTTTGTCAGCAGCATCTAACACAACTGATAACCTGCTGGACTTTGAATCACTTTCTCTTGGCTTCTAGAAGAATCTGCTAGTCCTCTTAAAGTCTGGGCCTCAGATATTCTACGACGTCACACGAGCTGCATTTAATTGGTCAAAGCAAGTCACAAAGACCACTCTAAGATTCAAGGAAAAAAGGAGCGAGTTGGTGAGACTTAGAATCCTGGCTCTGCCTGTCATTACCTGTGTTACCTTGGTAATAAAAAGTCAATTAATTTCCTCTCTTGATTAAAGGAGAATAAACTGCTTTACAGGCAAAATGTGAAGTGCTTAAACACAGTGCCTGACACAGGTACACACATTTTAAACAGACGATGTTGCTAAGGTTCTATCGCTGCACTTTGAACAGTACTGCCCAACAACTGTGGCTTGTGTGTCACAGAGTAAAAGTTGCAAATTACTTCTAAGAACCCAGTTAAAAGTGAAATAAGACAAAGCCATTTTTAACGAAAACTACTAATTTGGGGAAGGGAGCTCCTTACCATGGCCAGTACACTGATTTCTGACATCCTCTATGCCTTCTACTTTAATGACTTCTTGAAGAAAAATGTAACAGCTGTCTTGGAACTGAACCCAGGTAGATGAAGGACAGTCTATGTGGAAAAAGAAAAACACTGTTAATCTGAGAATATGTACATGAATTCCTGAAGATGATATTAGATATTAAATTTTTCATACACATAATTTCCCTTGTTAAATCTTTGTTAAAATAAGAAAACAACCACTTTAATAGGAATTCCCCATTTTACATGTGGGAAAAGAGAAATGTACCAATGATTTTCTTCTAACTTGACAGAGCAAAGTTACAAGTCTTCAGATTGTTCTGCAATTCAAACACACATCATTACATTATTACAGCATTATTACCAACGCAACAAACAAGATAACTAGTCAAAATTACAGACTTCTCTTTGAATGTTATCTTTGCAGAATGTAATAATTTCAAAAGTCTTAAGAATTTTACAACACTCTTTTGTTCCAGTTATGCCTCCAAGAATAGAGAACAAGTGACTAAATTATGAATATTCAGACAAATTTTAGTATTTCACAGGACAAGAAGATTGATGGTCTTATGAATGACCTTAATTTGACACCTCATCAAAGCAGATTCTTTGAACAAGTTCTGTGAAACAGCCATATCTTTTCCACTGTTGTTGTGAGGTAGAGAAGGGCACCTCTTTCATCAGTACCTTGGTTTCTTTTTTTTTTTTTTGCAGCACCGGGGACTGAACTCACGACCTTGCGCTTGCCAGGCAGGCACTTAGGCCGCTGAGCTAGATCCCTGGCCCTGGTGTTTTTGAGACAGGGTCTCACTATGCCGTTCAGGCTGGCCTTGCGCTCACTTTGTAGCCCAGACTGGTCTCGAACTCACGATCTGCCTGTCTCAGCCTTCCGAGTGCTGGGATTACAGGCGTGAGCCACCACGCCCAGCTACCTTGGTTTCTTTTTGTTCATTATCAAGATGTACATCCTTAAGCTCTAGAATGTCATTAGCCTCGGAAGGAAAAGTAAGAACTTGATTTCACTGGCCAAAATGGAGGAAAAAGAAGTGGATTTTATTTAATTCTAGTAAAGAAATGAGCACGAAACACTAAACTTGAATATTTTCCTAGGTTTATTTTAAAATCGCTTATGATTTTACTTAGCTTTATTCCTTATTCTTGTATTTTTTAAGTGCTTGGAATCAAACATAAGGCCTCAAACACACAGTAGGCTAACACTCTACCACCAAGCTATACCCCCAGCCCCTTTTAAATCCTATATGCATTACAATTTTAATAGAAAAGAATAGGAGCAAGCCATACTACAAAGATCAGAATTTACCATCAGCTACGTTAATCTAAATTAAATCAACAGTCCTGATTTTGTAAGTTCAGAACAGGCAGATTATTAGTGTTCCCAGTACTTGACCTTAGCTTCTTAAAAGACACAGGAGGGCCAGCGATTTACCTCAGTGGCATAAGCACCTGCCTGGCAAGTGCAAGGTCGTGAGTTCGATCCCTGGTACAAAAAAAAAAAACCAAAAAACAATAAAAACACAGAGCACATGGTCACCAAGGTAGATTTCTCACTCTTCTGATAACTTCTGGGTAAATAGGAGTAAGCAGAAGGGAAATGTTCCACATAATAGATCTTTTTTTCAAAGGTAGGCATGTTCTGTTCATACCATATTTTCTCTTTCCCATTGGCTACTCTGAATTACCCACCTACATTCATGTGGCAAAGGAAACACCCTAGGAATAACAGAACAATGAGATGGACAGCTCTAGGTGGAGCT